>ML804705.1:89443-137918 GCA_009831015.1 Picea engelmannii
TGGCTTCTAGGTTCGATGAATAGTTATGCAACTGAAAATATCTCTGGAGTCCAAGAAACCATGCTTCGGCATCATCTTGCCTTTCTCTTTCACCATCGAAGGAAGGTGGATTGAGCTTCCTCAACTCTCCTTGCAAACTATCTATCTATTGTTTCCTTCTTTGGTGTCTGACAGGAGACACCTCTAGAATGCTTACAGGATCTTCTGATGCATAAAACTTTCTTTCTGAGTAAGGAGGTGATTGGTGTCCATGAGCTCTGCTATCACTTCTGGAATAACCAGCTCTTCCACAATCATCCCTTCTTTCATGGCACCTGCCTTCTTCCTCTTGTCTTGAGTTTGATCCCTTCTTCATTTTTCTCTGCAGTTGATTTAAGCTCTACAACACTCGAGCATTTATATAACTTTTCTCTCTCATTAGTCTCTCGTTGTCTGCTTTGTAGCTCTGCACTTCCATCTTCAAGCTTCTTATCATTTCTTGCTCTCATTTTCCCTTGCGTCCAATGGACTCGGTCTCTGCATTACCAAATCTAGTATTCTGGCCTTCAGCCTCCTTATCATGACTGAAGGCTCCCTCACCTTCTTCCATTTCCTCAATACGCATCCTGAGCTGATGTGCTTAAGCCCCTTAATTATGCAAAATGTTCAAGTGACCATTTTGTTAGAATTATGCATATAATAAACAAAATTTCCAAACCATGCTACAGGTCTCTTTCGTCTTTTTTTTTTGTTCATGGAGATCATATCCCCATTCTCTGAAAATAACAGTGTCCTATTATCCTTGGCCGACACAGAACTCATCCTACGCAGGTGCTTCCTTCAAACCACCTTCCCAGATGACCACGACTAGAAACCGCGGATAAATCCTTTCTTAGCACCTTTTTATCTCAAAGACAACAAATTTGACCCTTATCTCTCCTTCCCTCAGCTCCCAATTTTGCATATGACCATGGCCATGACCTTGCACTTAGCTGAAATAGTTATTTTCGAGAGCTTCAGGACTTCGTAACTTTCAACCAGGACCGGATCAACGGTCCTCGTCCTCTTTCATGATCAACAATCGAGATCCACTTCGGAACTCTACGCTTCGAGAGTCTCAACTTTCCTCGCTTACCTCCTCACGGAACGCTTTTACCTGAAGTTCATGATCTGTCGATGGGTTTCCTCCCATAGATCAATGGTTGTGAATCGCCTCGGCTCTTCGAGCTTCAGAAGTTTCAAACCTCCCTCCTGCACTTTCTCCCGGAGTTCTTTTACCCGAATTCGACAATCCTTCAACGTGTGTCTTCTAGAATCAATGGTCGATACGTACTCTGGCCTTCGGGAGTTTTCAACCCAATGCTACCTGTCACATATTTCCCCTCTAGAGTGCCCAATCTCTGGACTGCACGATCTGTCGCCACGTGGAAAAATTCTGGAAGTGGACACGTGGACCAATCAGGAAGGTGACATGTGTCACGTTCTAACTGGCTTTTCAATACTCCAAATGCTCAAAACTTACTGACACGTGGCACACATTCCATGTGTCCACATCATCCCAGGTGAAGTCTGCAAGCCACATCACTTCGAAAATTCCAGGGTCCACATCACCTCCAGGTGACGTCATCATGCCCCATCACTTCGTCTCTTCAGGCTTCGAAAGTTTCCATACTAGCACACTTCTAATTCTCCTGAACTCTACATTCTCGAACTGGCCAATTGGTTGCCATGTGTCCTCCTAGATCGGATGACTAATATTCACTTTGGGTCTTCACCCGGAATCCACAGATCTACACCGTGTGTCCTCTTTAATTTGACGGTTGCGGCTTACTTTGGGTCTTCTGACTTCGGAAATCTAAAATTTCAAAACTTATCTGGCCCCACTGGCTTTTATCCGAAGCCCTGGATCTGGTGACATGTGGCTCTCGGTAGATCAATGGCTGAGATCCTCTTGGATGATCAGACAGTCGAGATTTACTTCGGCTCTCTAGCTCTCCGGACTTTGGGAGTGTCAAATCTCAATTGAAAACCTCTCAAACAGATTCCTTCGGAGTTACTAATATGCTGACACGTAACCTCTTGGTGATCGACAGTTAGGATATACTTCGAATGATCTGATAGTCGATGTTTACTTCAGGTCTTCGTCTCTCCGGGCTTCGAAAGTTTCAACTCTCAACTTCTCCTTGCTCACTCTTTCCCGGAGTGATTTCACCCGAGGCACACGATTGGTTGAATGTGTGTCCTCCTATGGATCGACGGTCCCCAGCTACTTCATCTATTCAGAGTTTCAATGTTTGAGTCCTAACCTGTCGCATCACTGCATGCCTTTCAATTTGTGGGGGCATGTATTGGCGGTTTGGAGTAACCCACTTTTTTCCCCGCAATTCTCCTGATCCTGACACGTAACCCCTTGGGGAAACTGTGGTTTGGATTTAAGGACTGCCTTGGGAAATTATCTCCCGTGCAACTTGGTTCCCTGCAATTCCTCCTGTCTATTGATCTCACTCTCCGATGGGATCTGACGGTTTTGACCTTAACCCTTGCTTCCTTTTCATCGGACGACCCATGTTCACCTATCCTCCGATCCAACGATCCTGGATCTCTCCTGATCCTACATTGGCGATCGCTCCTGAATTCGAGGAGGAAGGTCACGATCCTTTGAACCCCTTACATGGGTCTCTAACGTTCTATCTCTCGCATAGATTCTGCAACACCATTCCTCCTGAGATTTTCAACTCCACGGTCAGAATTCGATCTCAACCCCGAGACTCTAACCAACAGACTTGGCCCATACCGGCCTGGTGTTTCAACCAGAAGCTCTGATACCAAACTGTAACATACCCAGCCACCCACAGGCCAGGGTACACTACCTGCAAGCCCATCCTTGGACTTATTTCTCTTACCGATACCTTTTAAAAATTTAAGGATGCATAAAAGAAAAGACTTTAACGACATCCATAGTAAGATCTAGCAAGCATGCATAGTCTAAAGATTCAATTAAACGATAATTAAATATACACAGCGGAAATACATTCATATACATGTAAATGATACCATAACAGAGAGCACTTATCTTGATGAAAGATGACACCAACTGGCTGCAGACCAAGGACGTTCCACCCAACCATAGACACTATTGTTCCAAATCTCAACAGCAGGGTCACCCCCGAGCCAGGGCTATGAATCCACAAGGACAGTTCCAGAGTGTTACTTGGCTTCCCAAACCAGTCAGCACCCAAGCTCTCACAGGCTTCCCAGCTCTCACAGCTATCCAAGAACCCATCTTGCACCACCCGAGAGAACGGACATCCACCCTTCTCTGCCACGCAATCCCTCAGGCAGTCCTTCTCCTTAATTTGGGATCCAGTGAAACTGGTCTAGAATCTCAATGGTGGAACTCTCATGACTCGTAGTTGTGAGCAATGTTGGACATAGGCCAACGCATCTCAGACATGCAGCCTTAGGTCACGGCTAGATCGCACCAGCGACCACTATAGCAACTATCTTGTGGTTGATTCTTTGGCAATTCGGCTCCCTTTCCCAAGCCAAGACATGGATGATGGATGGATCAATGAACCGGTAAGTGGGTGCATGGAGGTGCGTGCATGAAAGTGTGTGAGGGATAGAATGGTGCGAATGCAGAAGTGAAGGAGGGAATGAGCCAACCACCAACCCCCCCATCAGATCAGAGACAGTTTTAAGTAACTTCGTGGGGAAATCAAGAACCTCTTGGCCTTTCCCAAGAAGCTCATGTAACCGATCCCCTCCCTTAGACAAAAAGGGTAATCAAAATAGGAAATAAACATTTAGTGCCTCAAGCCCCCTCTCTTGTGGAATCATAGTCCCCTATAACTATAGTCCTTTTCCATCTAGCAGCCAGCCATGTATTTATTATTAATAATGATAAAAAACATTACATGTCTTGGGCACACTGGCCTTTTAATAATTGTTTGGGCACTCTAGCCTCTTAGCATTGTAACAATACATTATTTAAAATGGGGGTTCAAAACCTGAGGTGTTACATTGACACATGGCTTTGACAAGCCTAGACACCCTCCTCCTACACCAACGACTTGCTCCTAATACCAAAACATTCCCTAAAGGGGTGATGTCCTTCTAAATTAGGGTTTTATTTGTGCAAAAGTGAAATTTTAAACAAATTTTTTAACATTATTTTAGGGTTATTAACCCCTAATCTTTTGTTTTACCCTAAAGTATGTGGACAAACTATGTTAGCTACATTTTTTATAAATAGAGATCATAAGATCTCGTTTTTAACATAACTCTCCCTCATTGTGAGAGGAATTGATCTGAAATTTTCGCTATACTTGGCTCTTTTTATCTCGTGTGCACTTGTTTATGGCTACATTGATGAATGGTTGATGGATAAGTCTAGTGCTAGCCTTGGATGATGTTTTCTATCTCTTATGGTGGATTATCTTGGCATTTCTCTTGATCTTGGTATGGTCTTTTACTATTATGCTATCATTTTTTCAAGTCAAGTATTGTTATGATAAGAGCTAGGTGGGAAGTATAAGGGCATACACCCCCACCATAGTCGTCATCATTTTATGCTTCATCTCATTGATTACACTAGGGTTTGTTAAGAGACGTATAAGGCCATACACCCTCTTAGCTTAAACCCTAGCTAGAGAAAATTGCCTTGGGAAGTAAAAGGGATTACACCCCCAAGGAGGTAGATTCTCTAGATATTGTTTATTTGACTCCATTAACCCAATAGTAAAGGCACTAGTCATACTTTTTTGCATTGGAGATATAAAATCATTACCTTGGGAAACATAATTTTGGACCTTTTGAAAGTTTTCTTGCTTGAAGTTGATTTGCCTCATTGAGAGGATTCTTCCCCCACTAGGGTGTCCCCTCTCTCCCAATACTCTAATTTCTGTTATAAACTTTAACCTACAGTCATTAGAGCTACATAACCCTAGCCACTAACACTCTCATAACTCCTAAACTAACCCTAGACTAGCTCTCTAATTTTCCTCACTTACTCTACTAACTAGGGCGCATCTTTTGGGCTAGTTCTTGGCACTTTTGTGTGGTTGATTTTATTGCTGCATGCCATTGAATGCTACAGACATAAGGATGCAATTTTCTTCAGAAAATACATATTTACAACAATTATCTTCTCTTGCTTCTTAAGTGCCACTTTTTAGCCTATATTCATTGCTAATCTTGATGTTGATTTACTTAACTAGTTTAGATCTTTGTATGTTGATCTAGATGTTTTATTTGTTGATATAAATTGTCATATACTAATGAAAATTAGGGACATGAATCTTAACTTTCTGATCCAACTAACATATATCATTGCAAAGTGTCTTTTCTTGTGTCTCGGGAAGGCACAATCATTCAAAGAAGTACTATACATGTGGGTAAACAATTACTTGACTTACAAGACATATTTTCCCACCTTGCATCCCACTTAGACTTGACCTCTAGGGGCTTCACTTCCTCTTAAATCCATCTCCATCTCCATCCCCTTAGGGTCACCGGGATTGCCTCCCTAGAGTGACCTAGTCACCCTTGAAGTGTGGGACCTACATCGAGGTGACATTGGGTGTAAGATTCCCAAGTTGTAGCACTTGCTTCATGGTTGGGTCAGACTTTTCCCAATCTACAACTTGCGCTATAACATGTACTACATGCCTTTAATATTTCCATGTGATCATTACACGTTTCACTTACATTTTTGTGGTGATGCATGTGTTGTCCTTAAGGGATATGGATAAATTTGACCCCCCTATTATTTTTAAGAGTCCTTGTGGCATGGTCGATGCTTCTCTGGCCAAAGTATCTGCGTTTCCATTATTTTCTCATAGGACATGATAGTGAGTCTATTTGTTCATATTTTGGGTTAGCTTTGTAACTCTGACAATGATTGAGGCCAATTGGAGATCCTTCAGTGTCTCCCTAAAGATTAGGGACTTAATAATGATCCTTGAATCTCCTATAATTATCACCTCATTTATCCCAAAACTAGTGGTGGTAGACATGCCTTGGAGAAGAGAATATTATTTCACTTGATTATTTATTGCTATCCCCAGCCCCTAGGCATAGGAAGATACTTATTTTCCCTCAGGATCAAACATGACTCCTCATGCTCCTTCCACCCCTATTATTAAACCTATTCTTGATGATAATTAAGTAAGCCAATGTAAGATTAGGGAATCTTGTGAATGAATAATAAGCATGCATCTCAGAATAATTGAATAGTGATAACCTCGGGTGATTGGGTATGAATAAAAATAATTGTTGCATGGGAATATTCTTATTCTATCTATGATTTATATTGTCCTTCACATGTTCCATCTAGTGAGCATGACTCAAAACCTTTGACAGTAATGCAAGAGACCCACAAAATTGGTTGAATTATTATCCTTGAAAAATAATGATCAATAGAGGATCTTGAGAAACCAATATGGGTGAAGGAAAATAAACCTGGTTGTTTTGAAGCACCATGTTGTTTTCTCATATAGAAATAATCCTATCAATTGTAAATGGGATTATTTAAGCTAAGGAAGACAAACTTTGGTAGAAGTATGAAACTTACATCAATGTGATGAATATGTAAGAAACCTTTAGATCAAAGATAAGGAATCGAAAAGTAGTAACCTATCTTACAGAATAATGGGAGATTATGGAATAGTCATGATGGAAAAATCATGATAGAATAGTACACTTAGTCATCAAAACACATTGGGATTTATATTCTAATAAGAGGTTGAATTTGCATGAATAGTAATTTTTTATCCTACTCAAACTCAATTGGGCGTGTGTGGAATTATTATAGGTTCAAGTAAGTGACCCAATGGGTTACTGTGTGTAATAAGTGGGAAGTAGGATGACCATGTTGATTAAGGGTCATGACATTTGTGAGTTAGAAATATCTCGGTGTAGATATTGTTATCAAGGGCAGTAAGGTCAAGATTATAGGTTATGGAATGAAATTGGGGAATTCTAGTGGTGAAACTATAATTGTTGTAAGGAATAAATTGTCAAGATTGAATGTTTCATGGGTACAAGTGGATAAAACATGTTATAAAACTTAAGTGATGATGACCTAGTGTCCATTTGGGTATAGTAGTCCTTGGAATGGGTTAATCCAAGGATGTAAGGTGACATTGGAACCTTGAAGAATGATTAAAAATATATAGAGCATTGTAAGACATAGCAACAAGAGGGTGAGCTATCAATATATGCACTTAATATTGTCATGATAAACATGGAAATTTGATGATTTAAGATGTACTATTAATGTCAATAATATCTTGTTGTATAATTTCACTATTCAGATAAGAATATTTGTCTAGGTTGTTGTGGCTCTAGATGATGGGTGACTTACTTGGAAGTTTTAACAAGTTTAATTAGATGAGGAAAATATATGAAAAGACTAGCATCTATCGGTGTGTCATACCCCATAAAATATCATTACTCTTATTATAAGGTGAGAAATTATAATCAAAGGACAATTGGTATCTTGATGATATCACAAGACACTCATAGTATTTCATGAAGGTATTTCACGACTTGTAGAGTCAACCTAGATTGAAAAACTAAACCAAAGAATATCTATGTACTAGATGGGTATTTTGATGGTATTTCTTATATTAGATGTAATCATTGCTTATATATTCATGCATACTCGTGATTTTGAATTTTCTAATGAATCATTTTAGGAATGTTCATGATATTGTATTATATGCTTTGTATTGAGTTGATTGATCATCGTGGTTTATTATTCTGCATAGGCTATGTGTTGAGAGGATTACATATTCATGATGTTATGCAAACTTATGAAAATATGTGGTATTTAACATGTGTTTCTATTCTATTTATGTTGATGTAATGCTTATGATGACATGATGTGAATCTTTGATGATGATTTGATGATGTGATATTCTTTTGATGATGATATATCATGATGTGATGGCATGTTGTAATTGCACGTAGTTCTTTGATGATGATGATATTTTATTATGAGATGTTCTTGTGATGGAATTATTGGGTATGTGCTTTCTTACTATTCAAGATGTTGTGATGACAATGATGTTGAGATGATGTTGTCTTCTCATGATGGCATGTGACAATCAATGTGTAGATATTTTCTATGAGGTGATGATTTTATGATTAAACTAATGCATTGGTTTCATGTGGTGAGGTGGTGATTGATTGGAAATCCTCTAATGGGCCAAGAGGGTTGGCTCATTCAATGATCTCATGGAGCTCATACCCATGAAGGAGAATATCTACAAAGTACCACCTTATGGATTGGGGACCAAACTCAATCAATAATCATATGTCAGTGGTTATATTACCTTCCCTGATGCTTAGCGGGAGATAATGATTGATATTAGAGTTGTGATGTTAAAAAAATAAAATAAGGGATAGAGTGGCACTCACTGGTGGAGTTGTGAGGTTGGATTTTTGATGCCTAGGGAAGAGTACATAGTTGGAGTTAGGGAGGACGTTTAAGTCAACATTTTGAGATGCATGGGGTACATAGGTTAGTGTATTAGACCAGATGCATGCTTGAGAAGATGAGGCCTCGAGCCTTGGTGTCTGGGATAGGATTTAATCTTGATTCCAAAAGTTAGGAAGATGGATAGAGTTGTACTTTAACTTCCCCAAAGTTGTGATGTGAACTTTCAATGCCTATTGCATTCATCTAGGTGTCTCCTATACTAGTTGTAGTAGAGGGTGATGGTGTGGAGGATATGAGAAGAAAGTAAATACTACAAATAACATAATTAAAGTTTACTTTAGGATGAAGTTCCTTGAAGTGGGGGAGTATGTAATACCCCATATTATATAATATAATAATAAAGAAATAGATAAATAACAATAGTAGTAGTAGTGATGATGATAATGATAAATAAATAATAAATAAACTTATTTATTATAATATGTAAAAAGAATTAAGTATAACTAATATTAAATAAAATAGAATTTAAAGAGAAAGATAAATAAAGAAAAAACTAACTAAAGTTGCATGATTAAATAAAGATAATAAATAATTTATTAAATGACAAGTGGAGTCTATGCATGGAAATCTTTGCATGGAGAGAATTAAAGAATAACTATTTAACTGATGTTGAGGAGGAGGTGAGGGCATATTTTTCTTGGAGCATTTTGATATCGAGGGATTTTCTTTAGAGCTTGGGCTTCAAGAGAAAGAAATAGGAAGAGAAGTTGGCACATGTTATCGATTGAAGGCTTGGGGATCTCAGTGTGTAGAATGAGGGGTTGGTTGGGAGTAGGGTCATCCCCCGCACTTGGTTGTCAATTGGTTGTTCTTGTTAAGAGAGAGTGGCTAGAGCTCATATGTTCCCTTCATTCCCCGGATTGTAAGTTTTTTTTTAGAATTACAAGTATGCCTACCATGTTACTATTTCTATTAATCTATTATAGGAAATCTTGGAGAAAGTAGTGTTTCATGATTGATTAATGCAATAAATGTTGTCTTAGATCTAATTAGAATTTGTTTAATTTAAATCATGTTATAAAAGTTGTGGGAATGTACCTTGTTGTAGTCATTTAGACTTTGGGCTCTTACATTAAATGATGAAGATTTGATTTCAGTTGGAAATTTTAGTGATGAAGATTTAATTTCAATTGGATGTTATTGTTGATAAAATGAATTTGCAAATATGGCAACAAGTGAAGTGATCAACACATGTGGTTCTTTTGGGTTATTCGGCCAATTAAAAGCCCCTGAGTAAGGTTTACCTGGATTTCCCCCCACTCGTCATTTTCATGATCAAGTTGAGTAAGTGGAATGTCTACAATGTTAAGATGTGGTTGAAAAGGAATGCTTGTTGGGACAAAGTAGGAGGCATGGCTTTCCCACCTAAGAACAAATATCCAATTTGGGCCCGTTGGTTAAACTCATCAAAATTGGCATAAAAATGCATGGAAAACCTTATTCTTTTGTTTCTACATTCTTGTCAAATAACATTGAGCCTTCTTCCTTAGCCTCGTATTGATCCTCAAGAACCTAGGCTAAAAAAGCTCGTAAATTTTTTTGGATAAAATAAATTATTTCTAACTTATAACCATTCTTGTAAGTACGTGTTCATTGCATGCAAATAAAAATAATGGTACTTCACCTATAATTCATTAACGAGGTAACTAATGGAATATGGTATGGACACGAGGGATTTGGGTAGGCGTATCCACTTCACATGCATATCAACAAGAAAATAACTTGCTTTTATTTCAATGGCATACAGATTTCACATTTTATGATTGTTGTACTTACATCAAATCATTTCAAATGTGACAACAATTGTAGCTTTCACCGTATATATATACCATCTCAATGGGGCCTCCACCAATATGGTTCTCACATGTTTGTGACATTATTGCTATACATTTTTTGTTTGAAATGTGTAGTTTTGAAATTGCAAAGGTCAATTTCATACATTACATTGAGGTCTTGTCTCATGTGAATAACACCATATCATATGTCTTTTAAAATTTGAGGTTATCTTTTGTACTTATGATATAACCTTGTCTTCAAACGAATGATCTATACGATGCCTTTGGTATAA
This sequence comes from Picea engelmannii, assembly GCA_009831015.1. NCBI lineage: Eukaryota > Viridiplantae > Streptophyta > Pinopsida > Pinales > Pinaceae > Picea > Picea engelmannii. Next base: position 99,997 of record ML804705.1, read on the forward strand.
GGTGAGTTATATAATTCATGTATATACGTTATATAATCCAACTTGCATCCATGATATGCTCTTTGTGTTAGCCATGGAACAAGGTTTCAAAATTGTAGCTTGCATTCTAAAAGCATATGTTAGCACGTGTAAATTATGAAAAGAGCTTTACAACAAAATTTACACATTATCATCTTGTCAACTAGATCATCAAGATAAATAATCATTTTCCCAATGGATGACACAAATAAACCATGGCATTAATAATATAAATGTTTCCAGACAACATTAAAATGTTTCATGATGGGACCCATGCCTTTACCTTAGGTCTTTTTTGCATATGAGAGGTAAGACAGAGTGGTGAAATAATTTTTATTTGGACTTGCAACCCTTTACAAGTGTTTTTCTTAGTTGGGTCAGAATTTGGGTCAATAAATGGCGACTAGAGGGTGGATTTCTTACAGTAGGCCACGACTCAAAACTTTTAGTTTTGATCACATAGAATATCAATATGGATTGAGGATCAAACATAGTGTATTTGCAAAGATATCAGGTTCATTGAATTGAAAGCAATATGTCAACAATACATAGACTTTTGTTGGTAGTGAGGAAGCAATATCACAGGTCTATGTCATGTATGCTAGAGCCTGTCTTTTGGGGGTTAAGCATGGGAAAGAAAAGAAGGCTTGGGAAGGACCACTCAATCACTTCCTGCAAGATAATCCTGTATAAGTGTACAATTAGTAGGCGCAGTGAAAATGTGTACACACAAGAGGCAGTCAATTCCACATGAATGTTTGTGTTCCTTAAAATTAGATCAATCACTAACATCATGCAAATTTTGTATTAACCACGAGAACTTGTTTGATCCAAGCATTATCAAGTCAACTATAAAGGACCAATCTGAAAATATAAACCAGAAAATAATCAATCAATTGAAGAAAGAAAAATTAAAAATAAAACAGCCAGGAAAAGAAAGCAAAAGTGAAAATAGAAAAAAAGCATATATTTTTATATTTTTATTTTTTTTGTTCTTCTAAGAAGTTGTGATATTTTTTCTCGCAAGTTCTACATAATGTTTCAGATGTGAACCATTAGTTGTGTGGAGAAAAATTTTCCATCTTCGTCCTTTAGTAAGTAATAATTATTTCCAACAACAGAGGCAATGATATATGGAACCAACCATAACTTTTGGAACTTAGAATGTTTTCCTTTCTCAGCATTAGCAGGATCCCATAACGGTACTTTTTGGAAAGCTTAAAAATTAGTTGTCTTGGCCCTTTTATCAAAATAATTTTGTTTTCTACCTCTTTTTTAAATTATAAAATGCATAATTTTTTTGTTCTTCAAGAGCCGACAAGGCATTAAATCTCTGAGGAATATATGTTGAGTTCAATTCTTAAGTTTGAAAGGATTATATGTGGGAAGCTAATTCAATTTCAACAGGAATAATAGCCTCTTGACCATAGAGTAATTGAAAACATGTGGGGTTTAATGCTAGTTTTAGTGGTGGCATGATCTGCCCACAAAGAGTATCATTGTTGGGTATGCCACTGGAGGGGTTTGTCACCAATAAAAAAAAATAAAAATTTAATGAGATTTTTATTGGTAGACTCAGATTTTTCATTTCCCTCGGGATAATAGGTGGATGAAGTGAAATTATTAACTCAAAATTTGCTGCAAAAATTATTTAATTTACTATACATGAATATTGGTCCATTATCAGAGATGATTTTAGTTAGAAGCTCGAAATGGGAAAAGATATTGGTTTCAAGGAAACAAATTACTTGATAATCTTTGGCATGTTTAAGGGGCACTGCTTCAGAACATTTCATAAAGGGATCTGTAGAAATTGAGATAAAACTATGACTAGCAGAAGAGGGTGGATTGAGAGGCCCTATGAAACCAAGTCCTCTTTTGGAGAATGGAAACTCATGTATGAATTGACATAAGAGCATAGCATAAATATTTTCTTTTCCATCAAGATTTTGACACTCATCACATGATTGAAAAAACTTATTTGAATTTCTGAATATTGAGGGCCAATAATAACCAGTCCTTGAGATTTTATGAGCAGTAGTTTTGGAAGCAAAATGACTGGTGTCACATCCCCATGGGATGCCTATCCAAATCTTGTGATCGTACACCTCTTAAGGTCATGTGGCACCACGATGTTTCTCACTTGAATGCTTGGAAATGCCAAGGATACTTCATCTAGACTATGCCTATTCACCTAGAGCATACCCATACTTTGTTCTAGGCTACAGGCAAGTCACACTCCTACTCTAGTGAAACTCTATTGTATACTTAGACAATTTGTTAACATCTTAACACGTATTCATTTAAGCATACATCCATGAAACGAAGAGAACGCTTGCAAAAAAAACAAGAGACACATAGATACAGTGCAGGCGACACAAAATGTGCCTAACACTCGGCTAAGTCTTATTATTGTGAAACAGTTACAATATGAGCACTATCGGCTCGGTTTACAACTTGGTTGGAGTCACATGACTCACCTCACGTCACCAAGACACTCATACACATATTTTTCACACCAAGACACATTTGTTGTAACATCTTTCGCAACTCTTGCGTGTTGATTTTTTGTAGCTTCGGGAGGTATTCCCACTAGAGGCAAATGTGCCAGGCATGTGGGAATTTTCATTGGTACTGGTTTTGACTTTCGTTTCAATGAAATCAACCTAGAAATGAGGCCAGAGACTTATGGGAAAGTTGATTGGATTTGTGTATTTGTGTGGGGGTGCCACACCCACAAAGAGAATCAAAATATTCTAATTAATTGTTGAGTTTAGGAAGGGTTCCTAAAATCACTCATTAGACTTCTATATAAAGGAAAATGTCATTGTGACATTAGATCATTATCGTGGAAGAATGGAGTTGGCATAAGCGAGTCTGCACTTGTGTCAAGGAGGGTTGGTGATCTAAGAAAAGAGAAAGTCTGCAAGGTGGTGAATCTGGGCCAAGAGAGAGGAGCGAAGAATGTCGCACGTGTGAGCGAATTTTTTGTACCATACATGATTTTCCGAAGGACGAGGCATGTATATATGTGAGTTGCAGAAGGAAAAATCATGTATAGGGTATATGTGATTTGCAGTGGAGAAAATAGTATGTCTGCGGGTTTCCATTTGGTGAATCGTGTATGTGGTTTTTTGGGCAAGTGCAAATCCGTATAGGCTGACATGTGATGTCAGCAGGCCATACATGTGATCTACAACAGATTCTTGGGTAGAGGAGATTTCCAGAATATTTTTGAGGTTTAGTTTTCTGATTTGTATATTGGAGAACAAGGGTGTTCTTAGTTTTGGTGAATTTGGAGGACAAGGTTGTCCTCATATTTTTTGTGATATTGTATTGGTTGGGAGGTCTAGTCTTTCCCTCAGGATTTTTGATGATAACAAGATTACAAAAATGAAATTGTGTCTCGTGTATATTGATGATTCATCTTTTATCTTTTTGTTTCTGCTACATATGTTTTCAGTCAATAATTTTTGAAGTAAATTTTTTTAGTGATAACAGCTAGGGATTTAATGTTAGATCACTAGGAAGGAATTTTCAAATATGAAAATTAGTCACATGGAGTTGCATGTGAAAATTGGCATGGTATCAGAGCTTAGGATTTGAAGGAGAAGGGGAGCATCTTGAGATACTTTGTTGGCTACAACATTGGAAGAGTGTTGTACTTGTTATTGTTCTTGTTCTTGTTCCAAGAAGGTCAATATGGTTAATACATTGAAATTTGAGGATAGGTTGGAAGGGGAAACTAACTTTCGAGATTGGAAGGCAATGGTTCTCCTTCTATTGGAAGAGAATGACCTCAAGGAGTATGTTGAGGATGTGGTTGTAACTCCTACTGATCCACGAGAGTTGATAACTCAGAAGAAGAAGGAAGTGAAGGCCAAGCAGGTATTGCTAGAGTCTGTGAAGAACCACTTGGTTCCTCACATTCCTGATAAAGAAACTACCAAGGATATATATGATGATTTGGTGGCTCTTTACCAAAACAAGAATACTGGCAGGATGTTACACTTGAAGCATCAACTTCAGATTGTCAAGATGCCCAATGAAGACACAATTATTAGTTATCTTATGAAGATTACTCAGATCTGAGATAAACTCACAACTATTGGTGAGATAGTGTGGGATGCTTAGTTGGTGAATGTAGCATTGACATGTCTTCCTAGGTCCTGGGAACCAATTGTGCAGGGGATCTATGCACGAGACAAGTTTTTGGACTTTGACATACTATGAATAGATTATATCCAAGAGGAGATCCAGTTAGTATCCAGAGATTATATGGATGGTGTGGTAAAGAGTAGCAGTGATGAGAACTAGGCCCTTCCAGCCCACACTAGGAAGGGTGGAAGGGTTCTTCTGATAGAAGAGGTTCGTTGGGAAGAAGGAATTCTCCTAAAAGGGAAGCATCTCCAGAGCCGATACAGAAGAAGGATCTTAGTAAGATCATATGTTTTGAGTGTCATATTTTTGGGCACTTTGCTTCACAGTTTCTACACTAGAGGAGAAGAGAAAGAAGGAAGCAGGCATCAACAATAGAGGTTGATGGGGTTGTAGATGGGTTCCATAGGGAGATCTTGTTGGTATCCACCCTTTTAGGTATTGTCTCCAGCAGGGAGAGATGATTGGTAGATAGCGGAGTATCTTTCCATATGACAGGTACTAGAGAGTTGTTTGACACTCTCATAGAGACTTTCTCAAACTTATGTGTGGAGATTGGTATGGGAGCCAAGCATTCTGTACAAATATCTGGTATTGTATCATTTTGATTGGAGTCAAGAGAGATACTGAGGGTGTTGAATGTGTTGTGGGTACCATAAATCGGGTGGAGTTCCCTCTCAGTCTTAGGTATTGAGAGGAAGGGCTATCATGTATTGTTTCAAGATGGACATGTATTGCTTGTGCCCAGATGATCTAGCTTCAAATAAGCAGTGGTTCTTGGATTTAGGGAGGGAAACCTATATATGATGAGGGGTTAGCCTATGAGTGTTGTGACTAGAAAGAGTAGAAATACAAATGGGGAGGAGCAGGTGGCTCCACGAATGGTGAGGCAGGTGACCCCACCAGTAGTATAGGCTCAGAGGGAGCCAAGGTTCATAGGGAGTCATCCCTCAAGATTCAAGAGGGAGAAGCAGTCTCCCGGGACTGTGCAGAGGAAAATGGATAGGGAGAAGATGGCCCCAAGGGATGTGAAGAATTAGAGGGAGTCAAGTTATAGAAGGAGCACGTGATATCAGAGTGAGCATGATCTCAGGGAGAGTCAGTTGACTCAAAGGGAGAGATGGTCATCTAGAGGAACTTCCCCCTCAATTTTAGTTGGGAGAGATACATCTTCTAGGATTAGTAGACATGTTTCATGGGTTGAGGAGGCCAAACAAGAGATTTAGAGGCAAGATTCTTCTAGGGCATGTGAGACCTCCATGGAGGATACACTTCTCAACGGGCTTTTCTACAGTGATAAAGGAGACATCCAGTTAGGAGGACTGGGGAGTAGGATTTGCTTCAGTCATAGAGGAAGCAACCAGTGAGGTAGATTACATAGTAGGATTTATTTCAGTGACTAAGGATGCGACCAGTTAGAAATATTTTGTCTCAGTGATCAAGGATGCGACCAGTCAAACGAATTTTTCCTGAGTGACCTAGGATGTGACTAGTTAGATAGATTTTTACTCTGTGACCGAGGATGTGGCTAGTCAAACAGACTGGACACTAGGATGTGCTCCAGTGACCATGGATGCAGTAAGTCAGGCAGAGTTGACAGTAGAACTTGTGACTGTGACAGAGTTGATAGATCCATTTTCCATAGTGACAAAAGGAGTAGCTAGTTTGGACTACTTTTGGAATACATATGAAGTGGTATATCTGGAGTTATATCTACTATGTGAAAAAATAGTGCATCCAGATGTTGGTGGATGGGATACCTCCCTCTCTAAGAGGGAGTGTCGATTTTTTGTAGCTTCGCGAGGTATTCCCACTAGAGGCTAAGGTGCCAAGCATGTCGTAATTTTCATTGGCACCAGTTTTGACTTTCGTTTCAGTGAAATCAACATAGAAATAAGGCTAGGGCCTCATGGGAAAAATGATGGGATTTGTGATTTTGTGTGGGGATGCCACACCCACAAATAATATTGAAATATTCTAATTAAATGTTGAGTTTAGGAAGGGCTCCTAAACTCACTCATTGGACTCATATATAAAGGAGAAATGCCATTGTGACATTATATCATCATTATGGAAGAATGGAGTTGGCATAAGTGAATCTACACTTGTGTCAAGAAGGATCGGTGATCTTGGCAAAGGGAAAGTTTGCAAGGTGGTGAATCTGGCCCAAGAGAGAGGAGCGAAGAAGGCCGCACATGTGAGAGAATTTTTCATACCATACATGATTTTCAAGAGGAAAAAACACATATATACATGGGTTGTAGAAGGACAAATCGTGTATAGGGTATATGTGATTTGTAGTGGAACAAACAACTATGTCTGTGGGTTGCCAGTTGGTGAATCACATATCTGGTTTTATGGGTAGGTGTATATCCGTACAAGATGACAAGTGACGTCAATAGGATGTATAGGTGATCTATAGTAGATTCTTGGGCAGAGGAGATTTCCATAATATTGTTGAGGTTTGGTTTTCTATTTGTATATTGGAGAACAAGGGTGTTCTCAGTTTTGGTGGCTTTGGAGGACAAAGTTTTCCTTGTATTTTTGGTGATATTGTATTGGCTGAGAGGGCTAGTTTTTCCCTTAGGATTTATGATGATAACAAGATTACATAACTAAAATTGTATTTCATGTGTATTGATGATTCATCTTTGATATTTTTGTTTCCATTGCATATGTTTTCAATCAATAATTTTTAGTGTAAAATTGTTTAGTAATAACAGATAGGGATTTATTGTTAGATCACTAGGAAGAAATTTTCAGATCTGAAAATTAGTCACATAGAGTTTCATAAGACTTCGCACAACACATGCAATTTTTCCTCATAATTGGCTTCCCTTGGACCTGTTGTTCCTGAGATTAAACCTAAGGCTCAAAGAATAATGTCAGGCATAAAAAATATAAAGGAATGTTTTTAAAAGGTGTTTTTTCTTCCATTACTTATATAAGAATTAATCCTCAAATGAAATTAAAGACAGAGCGGGACAGAGGTCATAATTTTTTGTCTGATTCGATTTATAAAATCAGATGATGTGGGAGAAACTTACAAAAATGTGAAGCAAAATGAGGCATCAATGGAAGATGAATCTTATCATGTTAACAGTAGAAGAAAATAAAGAATGCACCCTCGAAAGGATATGAGATACGGTGATCCAAGTAGCTCACAGGTCTTGTATTTACTTATAGTGAATACATAGGAAAAATTGTTTGCTTATCAAATAACCAATTTAATGTGATTGCAGTAGCAGTAGTACTAAATTTCAAACACTCACTTATCAAGGAATAACATAAAGAAAACTAGAGATATGAAATACATGAAAAAAACCATAGTCAAACTGCACAAAAATTGGAATCCTTGTCTGCACTTATATTAATACTAACAAAAGGAGAGTTTTCTCTATTACATCTGGCAAGAAGCAGCCTGAAATAAGTCTTTGATTTAGATATTTATTCAAAATGGTCTGAACCTGAAACAATAGGACTTCTCGAAAATAATAAATATTACAATATGGAAATTGAAAGGTCACATAATCATTCTATCTCTTTGTTGGCCCTTGGGTATGGAAGTACACGAAGATCAAGGAAGAAAAAGGAGAATGTGAACTTTGTGGAAGACACAGTGACTGTTATTGGGTCGAAGTGAGCAAAAGAGAAGAAAAGATGGAGCGAAGTTAGTCATGGACGAGGAGATCAAGAATGACAGATTAGCAAGAAAGAAGGATCATGGACAACTCCGAGAGCGGAGAAAGCCACCATTGGACACCTTAAATCACCGCATGAGAAGGAAGGAAAGACAAGCTGGTGAAGCCTTGAAAATATGGGTCAAGTTGACCTAGGGTTTTAGACACTTAGGGTTTTGGTACCTAGGGTTTTAGACACTTAGGGTTTTGGTACCTAGGGTTTTGGACACCTAGGTTTCGGCCTAAGGATGTCGGTAATCTATTGTAATGTATAAATAAAGGTCAAGAGGACCTGGGTTGGGTTGTTGTTGTTGGTGGTGTCATCATTACTATTGATCGATCTAGTTGTTATTTTTGGTTGTTGTGAGAGATTATTGTTGAGAGAGAGAGAGAAGCGTTGAGTGTGAGAGCCTTCTGGTATTGTAATATATTCAGTTGGGTGTGAAGATCAACCCTACAGCTGGGTGTGAAGATCAACCCTACAGCTGGGTGCACAGGGAGGGGAGAGAAAGAGAAGAGAAGAAAGAGGATCTGCTAGCTAAGAACGTAGACAAGAATTGTATGCTTCGTCTTAATATATTATAAACCACAATTACTTGGACGTAGCCCTAGAGAGAGGGTGCACCATGTATATTTTGTGTTGTGTGTGATTGGTATTCTGTCTCTGTCATTGATATACTGTGATTGCATTACTGTTTTAGATCTGATAAGTAGATGTGTAGAGTAGATCCTAGTTGATAAGTGATATATGAATAATGTGTTGTTCTTGTATTAGATCCACTTGATATTCCCTTTGGTTGTAGACATCTTTGTCCTACAACCTGCTCATAACTGCTTCAAGTGAGACTGCATCTGCTTCGCAGGTGTTTTCGAAAGGGCCAACAGTTAGGGCTTGTTGGTGCACTCTTGGAGCTGAACCCTGGGTCTGCCCCTGTGCCAACAAATGGTTCTGTTGTCGGGACATGAATCTTCTTGAGGGAATGTCAAGGTGGTTCCCATCAAATACAGAGACTCAAAAGTGGATAGAGGATCAAGAAAAGGACTTCGCTGAAGCCTAGAACAAGAACCATAATCTGAGAACAAAGGATTGGTTGGAGAGACATATTTTTACTGATATACACACGATATTCTTTGGAGGAATCCATCAGGAACTATATGAGTGGTTAGCCAGGTTGTAAGATACCCAGTTTGAGGTTAGATCTAGACCTCATGTAGTTTGGACGTCGGAGTTGATCAAGAAGGTCAAGAGAGATGATAACGTCATGTCACGAGTAGTAGATCATTGGTTTGATAACACCATTGGAGGGTACATCACATAGTTTCTTGTTGACATAGTAGATTCATACAGGCAAGCTGAGTGATATTTCTTTAAGGGACCCAGAGGAAAATTTTTACAATTACTGAAGTTGAGACTCAAGATGTTATTGCATGAGAATAACATCTTGAAGATACAGTAGATTGGTCGAATCTGAAAAAGCTAATGTTCAAAAATTCGGATAGTGACAATGACACAGAAGCTGGACATACGTGCAGTGGGAGAGTGTTCAAAGAAGTTCATCTTACGAACATGTTCAAGAAGAACTATGGGAACGAAGGTTTCTATAGTGGAGAAGAGGTAGATATGACAGACGAAGAGCATTCAAACCCTATTGCAACAGAGGAAGGGAAAGCTAAAGAACTTCCCCGGGAAGAACCTAAAACTTCAGGAACTACGGTCTACCATTGAAGTAAGTATTGTTATCCCTCCTATTGATTCAGTAGTATTAAGAAATCATAGTAATCCCAACCACCAGAGTGCCTAGAGCACCGTCACTAGCAATCCACTACATACTCAATCAGGGACCCTAGGAAAATCTATGGCGGATGAGATGAGAATTCCTATTTTTAGGGGAGATGGATCTGAAGATCTTGATCATCACTGGTTCCTATGTGAATCTATATGGAATATTAAAAATGTCATGGATGAAGCTGTCAAAAGAACCCAGTTTAGTACTACTCTGAGAGATCGTGCATTGAGCTGGTACATGAAGCTTGTTCAAGGACTTGCACAGCCTAAGACATTGAATAAGATTAAGAGTGCATTGATTGCAGAGTTCAAGAAACCCAAGTCGGAGTCACGATGCATTACATAGATTAAAGAGATCAAGCATAAGGTGGGCGAACTTGTGTGAGAATTCGATCAGAGATTCAAAACCTTAACAGGTCGATTGACTTTTCAGATCCCAGATGAACATAACAAAGAATGGTTCATTGTTGCCCTCTTACCACACATCAAAGTTCCTCTGATGCAACAGAAGATTTCTTCGTAGTTTGAGGTGATGGAGATCGCCATGAAGTTAGAATCATCCCCTATGGGAGAATCCATCTCAGGTATGAGTCAAATATTGAGTCAACTAACTAGCTTATCTTTGTAGGTCGAAGATATGAAGAAAGACAAGGGAAAAGATAAAAGAGAAGACATCTAGTGTGTCAGATGCAGATCAGAAGGCCATGACAAGGAACACTTTGCCCTATTCAATGAATACTTGGCTTCTGGAGCCCCGAGCCCTTTGAAGCAAGTCACCTTACCCTGGTGCGAGGTATGCAGAAATGGGCATCGCCCTGGTGAGTGTTATTACATGAAAGAGTATGTTCAGACACCTACAAATTTATATTGTACATTCTGCAAGTCCATGGGACACGATGATAGGGATTGTAGGGCTTATGATCTCATGCGTGAAATGTCAAGAGACATATACAAGATCCAAGGTGAAGTACACAAAAAGAAGGAAAATCTACGTCGTACAACTCCCCTGGGAGAGGAAACTTCAATCCTCGTGGTGGATTCAAAGGAAGAGGATGAGGAGGAGGTATGGGTCGAGGCCGAGGACAGATAATCTGTTATAACTACGCACAACCAGGACAGATCACAAGGGATTGTCAGAACCCTTATACTACTTGAAGCAACTGTAGCTCGTTTGAACATGTTATAGAAGATTGTCCTATGTTGCTAGCTAAGCTTTAGGAAAGACATGGACCTCAACAGAACCCACAAGTGAAACTTATATATGTTGAACCTCACAGAGAAGACCCTAGAGTGGTTGTTATAACCCAAGGAGGATTTGTTACAGGAGACAACATAATGACCCAAGGAAATACTACAAAAGACTCAAGAATCAGGAAATCTACAGATAAGAAACAAATGTTTGATGCAAAGAAAGAACAACAAATGTTTGAGGAGGCAAGAAAATAATTCATAGGATACCAATGTTCCTCATTGAAGACAAGACCAGAAGTGAGATAATATGGAATGCCTCTGGCATTTGATCAGTCTGCTTCGCCAAAAGAAGGAAAAGAGGTAAGCAAGCTCATGGAATTCCTATATACTTGTATTAAGTTGATTCAGGATGAGAGCATTGTACAAGAGTTACAAAATTTAATCAGACAATATGAGCTAGGAAATATAGACCCCTTACTAAATAAGGCAGTACACCAAATCAGTAAGAAGAGAAGGACCAATAAGGAATTACATTTGAATTCTCAAATAGGCGAATATGATATAGATTATGTATTCCTCGACTTAGGGTCAGAGGTCAATGTCATGACGAAGCAAACCTGGGCACTGATGGGAAAATCAAAGTTGATATATTCCTCTATTAGGCTTAGGATGGCCAACTAGCAAGCTGTAAGTCCATTTGGCAGATTGGAACATGTTCTTGTGGACATTGATGGAGTAAGAACATTTGCAGATTTTGAGGTAATTGAGATAGTTGACGACAGCTTCCCTTACCCTGCACTGTTAGGAATTGATTGGGCCTTCAGTAATTCCACTATGGTTGATTTAAAGAAGAGACATATAACTTTTGAAAAAGATGTCCTTAGGGTCACTACACCCTTAGATATAGATGAAGGTCGACGATACATAGAGCCCATTAGAGAAGAAGATCGTGCATATGAACTGGAAAATATATACAAATTAACAGCCAGACAACAGGATTACATTAATCCTACAGCCGATGGAAACTTAAGCTAGTGAAGTGACGACGTATACTCATCGGACTCAGAAGAAGCACTGGAGAATTGACAGAATAAAATGTATAAAGTATCTACAAGAAGATGTGTTAGACTAACCAGAGAAGTTTGCTAGATTGCCACAATAGTAAGTAGCTTACCCACCTTTGATGGTCTAAATCCTTTAGAAACCTTCTTGTTGGACTTTTAAGAGAGTGTACCAATGCAACAAAGATTGTTGGCAATGGATGAGGCCCTGAGAGCAACCCCAACAAGATGGTGGGGGCACACAAAAGTAACATCACAGATTGGGTACAGTGTCATACCTTGATGACAACGCGGTTCTCAACACAAGTACAAGGTTTCGAAGTTCGATACATAGGTCGAAGTTTCCCAAAGGACCATGTGAAAATATGTGAGGAAGCCTGGAGAAATGTTCCTCAAGAACAATGGCTACACAAATTCATCAACACACTGGACACAAAACCTATCAACTGGACCTTCAAGCAGATTTGTGCCTCATCACTACAGATTGGAAAGGTATGACTCATAATTTTGTAACTACCTTATTATTTGAAAGTCAATTTCCTTCAGTAGATCAAGAATTACAAATTTTGATACATAAAGTATTCGAGGAGGTATCTAGCCTTCCCTTGGAACAAGAAGAGGACGAATGGACTCGAATGGACTTCGCCTCTCCAGAAACTACAAGGCTATTACAACATCAACGTTGATGAAGACGATGATTCGAGGAAGGTGAAAATCACAGAAACAGAAGGCCAGAGAGATGTAGAAGGACTAGGAGTTGAGTTACCATTTATTGGACATCTGATCAAGATTAAGAAAGTCAATATTGGAATAGAATAGACACTTAAGTTTGCAAATGTTGAGATTATTGGGATGTTTGTACCATTGACAAAATTACAGAGTTACTACATGAATATTAGGACTTGTTTCCAACCAAATTCATTGATATGAAGGGAACTAAAGGGACTATGGGAAAGATGAGGATTCCTTTAAATCCAGATGCAATACCAATCAAACAGAGACCGTACAGACTGAACCCTAAATATAAGGAAAAAGTGAAGATTGAGCTCGATAGAATGTTGGAAGCAGGGATCATAGAACCTGTCAAAGAGCCAGAATGGATTAGCCCTATGGTGGTACAAGATAAGAAGATAGGAGAGATCAGGATATGCGTAGATCTTAGGAAGCTGAATGATGCTTGTTTGCATGACCCCTTCCCTACGCCATTCACTGACGAAGTGTTAGATAATGTGGGAGGCCAGGAAGTATATTCTTTTACAGATGGATTCTCAGGATACCATCAGATCCGGGTTGCCGAGGAAGATCACCATAAGACCACATTTGCAACATAATGGGGATCCTACCAATATACAATGATGCCATTTGTATTGAAGAATTCCCCAACCAGCTTTTCTAGGGTGGTGGTCGAAGAATTTAAGAAATTTCTGCATAAATTTCTAGAAGCATATTTTGATGATTGGATTGTTTTTAGTTTATTGAAGAATCATATTGAATGTCTAAGGCTAATGTTGGATAAATGCAGGCAGTGTCAAATTTCCTTGAACCCGAAGAAATGCATTTTCTTTTCACCATTTGGAGTGTTGTTAGGTCATATTGTATGTAAGCAAGGATTGTTGGTAGATCCATCCAAAATTGCCATTATAGTTGATCTACCCCCTCCTACTTCAGTCAAACAGTTGCGCACTGCGCTGGGACACACAAGATATTACAGAAAGTTCATCAAAGGATATGCTCAGATCACCACACCCATGGAGAATATCTTGAAGAAAGATTGTCAGTTTAGTTGGACAGAAGAATGCCAACAGATCTTTGACACACTAAAACAAAAAATGGTTATTGTGCCTATTTTGGTCTTTCCAGATTGGACCAAGGAATTTCATGTGCATGTCGATGCGTCTTCCATTGCTTTAGGAGCTATGTTAGCACAACCTAGAGGAGGAGATATTGACCACCCGTTATACTTTGTTAGCAGGAATCTATCAAATGTTGAGATTAATTACACCACCACTAAGCGAGAAGGGTTAACTATGGTGTATGCATTGCAAAAATTTCACCACTACTTGTTGGGAGGACATTTTAAAATGTTTATTGATCACTCCACGTTGAAATACCTAGTCAACAAGCCAGTTTTGGGGGGAAGGATATGCAGATGGCTTCTACTATTTCAGGAATATTATTTTGAGATCATAGTAAAGCCAGGGAGAATGAACAAAGGTCTTGATCACTTGTCAAGGTTGGAACATGGTGAAGAGATGACCAATTTGGAGGATGCACTATTGGATGCACAACTACTGGCCATTAGAAAGATCGATGACTAGTTCACAGAGATAGTCCAGTTCCTATCAACAGGAATGGCACCTAGTGAGTACACAATTCCTTAGAAGAAACAGATAGTAGTGCGTGCTACAGACTTATCACTTATAGCTGGACATATATACAAGATGGAACCTGATGAGATATTAAGAAGATGTTTTATGGAGGCAGAACGACCACTGATCCTCCCAGGAGCTCATGAAGGCATCGTAGGAGGAAATTATGCAGGAAAAGCAACTGCGCAGAAGGTTCTTAGAGCTGGCCTTTGGTGGCCTACCTTACACAGAGATGCTAAAGACTATTCCAGAGTCTGCGACGTATGCCAAAGAGTTGGGAAACCATCCAGAAGAGATCAAATTCCATTAGCCCCACAACTGGCCCTACAAGCATTTGAGAAATGGGCCGTTAACTTCATCGAACTTATAAACCCACCAGGAAAGTGTACAGGAGTAAGGTACATATTTACATCAATGGAGTACTTGACCAGATGGGCCAAAGCAAGAGTAGTTAAGGACTGTAGTGAAACTATAGCTGTGTGCTTTATATTTGATGACATCATAACCAAGTTTGGATGCCCAAAGATCCTTATGAGTGATCAAGGCACACATTTCATTAATAAGACAGTCGAAGCCCTGACTGAAGAATTTACAGTCCACCATCAGAAGAGCACATCATACCATCCACAAGCAAATGGGACAATGGAATCATTCAACAAGATCTTAGAGACATCACTGACAAATATTTTCAGTGTGAACAGGGATGATTGGGATCTAAGAGTACCAACAGTATTATGGCCCTATAGAACCACTTGCAAGAAGATGACAATGCAAACATCTTTTAAGTTGGTATATGATCTTGAAGTTGTTGTTCCAACATAATATTTGGTACCAAGCCTGAGAATTTTTAACTTTACAGATATGGATGACCCTGGCATTGTTCAAGAGAGGCTTGCAAAGTTGGTTGAATTGGAGGAAGACATATTTGTTGCGGGATTCCATCAACAAGTACAGAAGGAAAGAGAGAAGGCCTACAATGACAGGCACATAAAAAAGAAGCATTTAAACAAGGTGATTTGGTACTGTTATATGATAGTAAGTTTATGAAGCATCCTGGGAAGTTTAGAACGCATTGGCTTAGACCATATGAGGTTGCTCATGTTACAAAAGGAGGAGTTGCGTAGTTGAAAATTTTAAAGGGAGAGTGGAAGGAAGGATTAGTGAATGGGAGCTAGTTGAAATTGTACTATGACAACCAGCTGCCCCTTAGCTCCCAATAAACACAAAAAGAAAAGGGTCTAGGTACTAGGTGCAGTTGAAACTGGGTACCAGACATAGAAAAGACACTCTGCATAAGAAGGAGAGGAGGCAAAGAGCATAAAGCAGAGGCTGCACTGTGCAATATGAAATCAAAGTAAAATAGGAAGCTGAGATCTAAAGTGCCTTGGGATGAGTCACAGGTGAGTGTTGGGGGCCTATTGGCCCTCGGGTATGGAAGTACGCGAAGATCAAGGAAGGAAAAGGAGAATGTGAACTTTGTGGAAGACATAGTGATTGCTACTAGGTCGAAGTGAGCAAAAGAGAAGAAAAGATGGAGCGAAGTAAGTCGTTGGATGAGGAGATTGAGGATGACAGATCAACAATAAAGAAGGATCGTGGAAAAATTAGAAAGCGGAGAAAGCCACCATTGGATGCCTTAAAGCACTACGTGATAAGGAAGGAAAGACACGCTAGCGAAGCCTTGAAAATACGGGTCAAGTTGACCTAGTGTTTTAGACACCTAGGGTTTTGATACCTAGGGTTTTGGACACCTAGGTTTCGGCCTAAGGATGTTGGTAAGCTATTGTAATGTATAAATAAAGGTCAAGAGGACCTGGGTTGGGTTGTTGTTGTCATCATTACTATTGATTGATCTACTTGTTACTGTTGGTTGTTGTGAGAGATTATTGTTGAGAGAGAGAGAAGCGTTGAGTGTGAGAGCCTTCTGGTATTGTAATATCTTTAGCTGGGTGTGAAGATCAACCTTGCAGTTGGGTGCATAGGGAGGGGAGAGAAAGAGAAGAGAAGAAATAGGATCTGCCAGCTAAGATCGTGGACACAAACTATATGATTTTTCTTAATATATTATAAATCACAGTTCTGTGGACGTATCCCTAGAGAGAGGGTGAACCACGTATATTTTGTGTTGTGTGTGATTGGTATTCTATCTTTTTCATTGATATATTGTGATTGCATTATTGTTTTAGATCTGATTAGTAGATGTGGAGAGTAGATCCTAGCTGATAAGTGATATATGAATACTGTATTGTTCTTGTATTAGATCCACTTGATATTCCCTTTGGTTATAGACATATTTTTCCTGCAACCCCCTCATAACTACTTTGGGTGAGACTGCATCTGCTTCACAGGTGTTGTCGAAAGGGCTAGTAGTTAAGTCTTGTTAGTGCGCTCTTGGAGCTAAACCCTGGGTCTGCCCCTGTGCCAACACTCTTCGCCTGCAGGTAGAGGTGTTTCTTCTTCATATCCTCCAACTCGGAGACAGTCGCCATCTGATCATGACAATAGTAGGTGCAGGTTGTCTCATTTGTTTCCAGATGTACTAGATTTCCCGTGTTCGACACACTGGACGCACCTGCTTACTAGTTGCACTACCAACCTATAAGGTTTTGTTGTGTCATTCACCTCGAAAATATAAAACTTATTTTCTATATCAGGCAACCTATCTTGTATTTTCCTTGGTTCCAACGATATAGTCTGTAGTTGTAAGATGGGATTTACTATCCACTAGTTGATCTGGATAAGGTCTATTTGTTTCAATTGTTGGATGGACGTTTGGGCCTCTTCTATGATTTTCTTAGCATTGAGTTGATTTTTTTCTATGTCAATCTATCCCAAGGCCTTGGAGATACTATCTCTTTCTATGTCCAGTAACCCCTTGTCAACCTCCACTGCTGTAATTTCGGCTAAATGTACCTTGGCCTGAAGTTGTTTGATCAATTCTTCTCGTTGAGTGGAGCCTGTGAATTCCTTTGAAACTCCTCAATGCTAGCTTGCAACTGCCGAATTTGATGCCTCTCATAAGATCTGATTTGATCGAAATCCCGTTTCATCTTATTTTTTACACTCTGTTCCAAAGTTTTTATTTGGTTCTTAAACTGTCTCACTAACAGATTCTTTTGCTTCAATTGTTTCGCTATATTCCCTACTGAACATTGATTTTTCATGGAAAAATCCCTTAGTGAGCCTACCATTTCCATGGCGAAGTCTGCCTCATCTAAGGTTTTTCCATCATACATCACTATGTGTCTTTTGACAGTGGCACCCTCCCTTTGGTGTATTTCTATTTTAACTATAGCCCTCCTCTTCTTGCTGAAAAATAAGTCGGAAGGGGGCATTTCTTAAGCCGAAACAAGAGTAAGATATTCTATAAACATGACTTCGACATTTGGGTTCCCCTGACTAGACTGTAAAGGTGTTACCGACTTGATAGGGCTATCTATCTTAGTGGATGGTTGCTTCCCTGTTGTGTTAGTAGTTGATCTATCTAGTGTGGATGATGATGTTTCCTGACCCTTTTTTAACAAAGCTTCAATTTGAGCTTTAGTTTGACTACCGGGTGAATTTGGTAATGTGGTGTTTGCTTTCTATGTCAAAACATCAGTTTTATCCAAACCCTTCTTAGTGTCTTGTCTACTGGAACTTCCTGCTTCTAAACCTTGAGTCTCAACTTCTTGTGTAGATAGAGGTGTTTGGGTTTCTCCCTACAAGACTTTAGGTAAACTATTTCTTCTATGTCTTTGGAAACTGTAGAACTCGGCTAATTTATCTAGAGCCAGAGTTTGGACTCAGCTCAACACCTCATGGTATGACCTTACTCCCTGGGAAATTTCATCCTCTGGGGAATCTTCATGCTCGTATCGCTTCAGATTGTATAGGGCTAGGTGGTTTGATACAATCTTGTGAGGATCATGCTTCTTGAATTCTATATCCACCAGCTTAATGTATTCTAGGGTTGCGACCTCCACTTTCGAGTGGTTGAAATCAAACAATGAGAACATACCAATTTGTAAAGGGAAGGTCAGCCATACCTTTTTATGTGCTGCTTTTAATTCCTTGTTGATTCCTCTAGCTACAGTTTGATCGACTATCTCTCGGCACACCAGTCGATCTGGTAGAAACTATGGTAAAGCATGTGGTGGAACTGAACACCCAAAAACCCTGATGATGTAGGATGAGTTCTTCTCAATGTAGCAATCTGCTACTTTCCCTAGATTGGTCACGATCTTGTCTGAAAACTTAGGAGGTGGGAAACCGTAGAGATAAATATGCATCGACACCACCACATAGTTGCATATTTCGTAGAAGAAATCCTTTACTTTATCCTCCCACATCTTGGAATGATAGAAATGTATAGGCTCAATGTTGGTTAGATTCCAACTCTAGCTCATCAAAGGAAATGGCGTCATAAAAAAAATGGCATCCATAATGTATGCTGACATGTATAAAGGGGCAGGTTTCCCTTTGGCTTTTAACGACTGATATTCAGTGATTTCCTTGGCCAAACTATTCGATAATATCGTGGCCCAATTGAAAGAAAAACCTTCTGCAACTTCATGCATGATTGGTACCCATGATAACTGGAAGTGAGAACAGGTTTCTTTCGCAAAAATTCTACATAGCATCATGGCCACATACATCATATGGGCATCTAATGATGTAGTGGCATACATGCCATGGGTGTCTTCTCTGAACTTCTCAGGGCATGCCCACTAGTTCTTGATTAAGTCAGGGTAATTATTTCCACCTTGTGTGCATTCTTCTTCATCGAACTCTGTTAAGAAAGCAAAATTGTAACTGTATTTGAAAGCCAGAGATAATTTGTACATCACTCGTATATGTTCTAGTCGAAAATACCCAACAACAACTTTCTTTGAATTGTGGATGATTCTGGTTGAGACGTCCACGTTTTTCAGGGCCCAACCTATCATGTCGTTATAAGGCACGAGTCTCGGTTGTGTGGATATTTTATGCAACTCTGATTGAGCTATGTATTTGAGCTTCGTCGCCTGAGTTACAGCCACCTCATAGCTCAACTCTTCTGGGAATTTAATCAGCTCGTATTGTAGGATATCAAACACTTGCGTCTAGGTTTTCATGGTATCTATAGCTCTTAGCAATGTGTCTGAGAGGATGCCTGTGTTTTGGCTCATGCTTTCACCAGCCGCTTTAACCATTTTCTGCGGAGCCATGATAGTAGTAAGCTCATAATTGTGCTATATGTTACAGGGAAACTCGCAAACTTCTTAGTCTGTTAAAGCTTGTTGTTCTATGAAAACGCAAATAGAATTCAAACTTCAATATCTTTTTCACCTCAAGTGTATCAATTTATGAATACCTTTACTGACAATGTATTTGTTAGCTTTAATGAAAAATCTAGGTGGTGATCAACAATCTTATTCAAAATTATTTCCGTTGAGCTGTAATTAATGCCATTAATATTTGGGGGTTCACAACTAGGAGCTTGGATAAATAAGGTTTGAAACTTTCTGAAATTCTGTTTAGTGAAAACTCAATTGTGAGATAATCTTGTTTAGCCCATTAATTAATTGTGTTTATCGTTAAGTGATTTTTAGGTTCTAGGACTTTGGAACTTTGATAGTAGCTCTAGATAAGATTTCTGAAACTCGAAATCGTGAAGTGATTAATCATTAACTAATTGTCTTTAATCTTTAATTAACCCTGCTTAGTTTTTACGGTATTTCGAGAGTTCGGATTTCGTGAATCTAGAGTGTGATGAATGGTGAATATCCGAACTCCAGATGTGCAAAGCTTACTATTTAACTTTTAATTGGGGTATAGCTTTTAGATATTTGCAGTTTCGTGCATCAACAAATTAACTTTATTACCTTTTCGACGGGCGATTACACATAATGATGTGTCAAAACTTATTTAGGTACACATGTATTGGGACTAGGATCCTTAGAACACTTTTAGGACATCGGGACATTGGAGTTACTACATGGTGAAATTCTCGAAGTGCGAAACTCTGAAGCCCGAAACTCTGAATCAGTCTCTAGAGGCTTGACCTCTTTAACAATCAGGCGGCTCCAAAAACACAGGGAAAAAGGGGTCATTCGATTGACTGGGAATCTTAATTGATGGTGGGCCTTGCACATGCCTCAAGGATTAAAATTTTTATAAGTGTTCCAACATAAGCTCCATTTGGGGATCGTGTCTCCCTGCGAGGTGTGGAAGAACAGTAGACCAAGTGCCTCTATTTGGTTAATGGAGTTATCATCATTTTCCGAGAAACACCTTTGAAAAACCATACAGAAAGTAATTAGACTTCATCCTTGTCTCAGAAAAATTTCAAAAACTTAATCATTCACTGATCTTGAGTTTAGTCTATTAATATTTATTGTTTTTGTGAAACTGATTTCAGATTTGTTTAAGATAATCAAAACAACCTTAACCAATCTATCAAACTCTGGTCGATTTTGTTCGCATCAAGGCAAAGTAAAATTAAAAATTTAGTTTCGGGAGTCCCTTGTTGGTTTAGGATGTAAATCTTGTCGAAAAGAGAACTAGCTACCAGAGTACATTATATACATGTATAACAACCTTGCAAATATCATAGACATTGCTTCACTAGCAACGAGCATGTTCAGTACCCCGATGAAGTTATCTACATTTCCCATTGAATATCCTTTCACCACTTCAATTTTCACTTTGCTGAGATGAGGGAGATCATTTAAATGAATTTCCTTTCATCATCTCTTTTGGATGAGATGAGGGCAATCGAAGTTCGAATTTCCTTTCACCATCTGCCTTATATTTTAATATTTCTGAAGTGGGGGCAATCAATTTGTATGCATCATACAGGGGACGATATTTGTTTATAAATTTGCATTGAAGGTCAATCAACTCACTTTGATTTACTCTGGACTAATCCTCTGCCGACCTTCAAAACACCTTATCCTACAGAAAAGTTCTCACGGGAAGTTTTTTTTTTTCCAGGGATTTTCCTTGAGTGAAACTAATCAATTTAAATCTGATAAAAGGGATAAAGTAGTCAGGATTAGCCTAGACATACTTTCTTTCAGTTAAAAAAAAATAGAGGAATCATAAATATTTTCGCCCACTCTCGTTTTGAAGGTCTAGTTTTTTAGGCTTCCTGAGTCAAGGTGAAATCTGTCTTACTGTGAAGATTTAAGCTCTGGTAGTGAAACTCGGGATAGAATAAAAACTTCCAGACGTGTTAGAAGGAAATAGAACGAGGAGTCAGAGATTTTGAAAGGGATCTCATTTTCACTCCAACCTACTTCTCGATTAGTGAGCTTATTTTATTATTATTCTCCTTTTACCTTCGTATTAACTTGAGTTATTTTGGGTTGGTACTTCTTACCCGAAGATAAAGCAGTGGACTTGAAGTATCCCTTGGTTTTTAACAAATTTTCAGGATCAAATACAGGCGTAGTCTGTTGATCGTATGGGTTCTTCCTGGTATTCTTTCGACCTAATGCCAATTTATTTGTAGTGGAGTCGCCAAGTGAAAGATAAAAATAGCCTTAATACAGTATTCAATCTTTGTTCACTATCAAAGACAGAATGTTACCTTGTCATTTCCCTAAGAAAAAATAACTTTGTTTCTCTGTTCCCCGGCAGCGGCGCCAAAAATATGTTGTTCCTGAGATTAAACCTAAGGCTCAAAGAATAATGTCAGACATCAAAAATATAAAGGAATTTTTTTAAAAGGTGTTTTTCCTTCCGTAAGTTATATAAGAATTAATCCTCAAATGAAATTAAAGACAGAGCGGGACAAAGGCCGTAATTTGTCGTCTGAGTCGATTTATAAAATCAGATGATGTGGGAGAAACTTACAAAACTGTGAAGCAAAATGAGGCATCAATGGAATATGAATCTTATCATGTTCAGAATAGAAGAAAATAAATAATGTACCCTCGAAAGGATACGAGATACAGTGATCCAAGTAACTCACAGGTCTTGTATTTAATTATAGTGAATACATAGGAAAAATTGTTTGCTTATCAAATAACCAATTTAATGTGATTGCAGTAGCAGTAGTACTAAATTGAAAACACTCACTTATCAAGGAATAACATAAAGAAAACTAGAGATATGGAATACAAAAGAAAAAACATAACTCAAACTGCACAAAAATTGGAATCCCTGTCTGCACTAGTATTAATACTCACAAAAGGAGAGTTTTCTCTATTACATCTGGCAAGAAGTAGCCTGAAATAAGTCTTTGATTTAGATATTTATTCAAAATGGTCTCAACCTGAAACGGTCATACTTCTCCAAAATAATAAATATTACAATATGTAAACTGAAAGGTCACATAATCATTATGTCTCTTCGCCTGCAGGTAGAGGTGTTTCTTCTTCATATCATCCAGCTCGGAGACATCTAGCATTTGATCATGACAATAGTAGGTGTGGGTTGTCTCATTTGTTTCCAGATGTACTAGCATTCTCGTGTTCGACACACTGGACGCACCTTCTTACTAGTTGCACTACCAACCTGGAAGGTTTTGTTGTGTCATTCGCCTTGAAAATATACAACTTCTTTTCTATATGAGGCAACCTATCCTGTATTTTCCTTGCTTCCAACGATATAGTCAATAGTTGTAAGCTGGGATTTACTATCCACTTGTTGATCTAGATAAGGTATATTTGTTTCAATTGTTGGATGGATGTTCGGGCCTCTTCTATGCTTGTCTTGGCATTGAATTGATATTTTGCTATGTCAATCTGTCCCAAGGCCTCAGAGATACTATCTCTTTCAACGTCCAGTAACCCCTTGTCGAGTGAAGAAAATGATTCCTCACAAACCTTATTTACTTCCCTGGGTAATATTTTGCTTTCGGCCAGATTTGTCTCTCATGTCTTTAGGATTATGTCACCTCGGGTTTGCTCCGAAAGAGACAATCGAGGAATCTTTTCCATTTCATCCCTTGCTACCATTACAATGGCCTCCTGGAACGTAGCTCGAGCAACAGTGGCTTCTCTCTGCTTAACGTAAAAAAAAATTAGAGAAAAGTATGCCACCCAATAACAGCTTTGAACAACTTCCACTTTCATAAAATGGTTTTGTTGGGATAATTCCATCTTCTCGTGCACCTCCAACATCTAAGCTTGGAAAGTGGCCACATCCACTATTGTAATTTCGGCTAAATGTACTTTGGCCTGAAGTTGTTTGATCAATTCTTCTCGATGAGTGGATAATTCTCTATCAGCCTATGAATTCCTTTGAAACTCCTTAATGCTAGCTTGCAGCTGCTGAATTTGATGCCTCTCATAAGCTCTGATTTGATCAAAATCTTGGTTCATCTTATTTTTTACACTCTGTTCCACATTTTTTATTTGGTTCTACAACTGTCTCACAAACAGATTCTTTTGCTTCAGTTGTTCCGCTAGATTCCCTACTGAACATTGATTTGTCATGGAAAAATCCCCCAGTGAGCCTGTCATTTCCATGGCGAAGTCTACCTCATCTAAGGCCTGTCCATCATACAACACTCTATGTATTTTGACAGTGGCACCCTCCCTTTGGTGCGTTTCTCTTTTAACTATAGCCCTCCTCTTCTTGCTGAAAATGAAGTCGAAAGGGGGCATTTCTTCAACCGAAATAGGAGTAAGATCTTCTATAAACATGACTTTGGCATTTGGGTTCCCCTAACTAGACTGTAAAGGTGTTACCGACTTGATAGGGCTACCTATCTCAGCGGATGGTTGTTGCCCTGTTGTGTTAGTAGCCGATCTATATGGTGTGGATGATGATGTTTCCTGTCCCTTTTTTAACAAAGCTTCAATTTGAGCTTTAGTTTGACTACCAGGTGAATTTGGTAATGTGGTGTTTTATTTCTGTGCCAAAACATCAGTTTTCTCCAAACCCTTTTGAGTGTCTTGTCCACTGAACTTCCTGCTTCTAAACCTTGAGTCTCAACTTATTTTGTAGACGGAGGTGTCTGGGTTTCTCCCTACAATACTTTACATAAAATATTTCTTCTGTGTCTTTGGAAACTGTAGAACTTGGCTAATTTATTTGGAGCTAGAGTTTGGACTCGGCTCAACACCTACTGGTATGACCTTACTCCCCAGAAAATTTCATCCTGTGGGGAATATTCATGCTCGTATCGCTTCAGATTGTATAGGTCTAGGTGGTTTGATACGATCTTGTGAGGATCATGATTCTTGAATTCAATATACACCAGCTTAATGTCTTCTAGGGTCGTGGCCTCTACTTTTGAGTGGTTGAAATCAAACAATGAGAACATACCAATTTGTAAAGGGAAGGTCGGCCATACCTTTTTCTGCGCTGATTTTAATTCCTTGTCGATTCCTCTAGCTACAGTTTGATAGGCTATCTCTTGACACACCAGCCAATCTAGTAGAAACTTTGGTAAAGCATGTGGGGGAACTGAACACCCAAAAACCCTGATGTAGGAGAAATGATCATCAGTGTACCAGTCCACTACTTTCCCTAGATTGGTCATGATCTTCTCTGAATCCTAGGAGGTGGGAAACCGTAGAGAGCAATATGCATCAGCACCACCACATAGTTGCAGATTTCGTAGAAGAAATCCTTTTCTTTATCCTCCCATAGCTTGGAATGATAGAAATGTATAGGCTCAGCGTTGGTCGAAGTCCAGCTCCAGCTCATCAAAGGAAATGGTGTCATAAAAAAAATGGCATCCATTATGTACGTCAACATGTAGAAAGGGGCAGGTTTCCCTTTGGCTTTTAACGACTAATATTCAGTGATTTCCTTGGCCAAACTATCCGATAATATCTTGGCCCAATTGAAAGAAAAACCTTCTACAACTCCATGCATGATTGGTACCCATGATAACTAGAAGTGAGCAGAGGTTTCTTTCTCAAAAATTATACATAGCATCATGGCCACATACATCATATGGGTGTCTAATGGTGCAGTAGCATACACGCCATGGGTGTCTACTCTGAACTTCTCAGGGCATGCCCACCAGTTCTTGATTAAGTCAGGGTAATTATTTCCACCTTGTGTGCATTCTTCTTCATCAAAATCTATTAAGAAAGCGGCATTGTAACTGTATTTGAAATCCAGAGATAATTTGTACATCACCTGTATATGTTCTGATCGAAAATACCCAACAAAAACTTTCTTTGAATTGTGGATGCTCCTGGTTGAGACGTCCATGTTTTCTAGGGCCCAACCTATCATGTTGTTATAAGGCATATGTCTCGGTCGCATGGCTATTTTATGCAACTCTGATTGAGATATGTATTTGAGCTTTGTCGCCTGAGTTTCGGTGACCTCATAGCTCGACTCTTCTGGGAAGTTAATCAGCTCGTATTGTAGGATATCAAACACCTGCGTCCAGGTTTTCATGGTATCTACAGCTCTTGCTGATGTGTCCGAGAGGACGTCTGTGTTCTGGCTCGTGCTTTCATTATCCGCTTAGCCATTTTCCATGGAGCCATGATAGTAGTAAGCTCACAACTGTGTTATCTGTTACAGGGAAACTCGTAAACTTCTTAGTCTATTAAAGCTTGTTGTTCTATGAAAATGCAAATAGAATTCAAACTTCAATATCTTTTTCACCTCAAGTGTATCAATTTACGAATACCTTTAGTGACAATGTATTTGTTAGCTTTAATGAAAAAGTTAGGCGGTGATCTGCGATCTTATTCGAAATCATTTCCATTGAGCTGTATTTAATTCCATTAATATTTGGGGGTTTCCAACCGGGAGCTTGGATAAATAAGGTTTGAAACTTTCCGAAATTATGTTTAGCAAAAACTCAATTCTGAGATAATCTTGTTTAGCCCTTTAATTAACTGTGTTTATCGTTAAGTTCTTTTTGGGTTCTAGGACTTCAGGAATTTGATAGTAGCTCTAGATAAGATTTCCAAAACTCGAAATCGTGAAGTGATTAATCATTAGCTAATTGTCTTTAATATTTAATTAACCCTGCTTAGTGTTTATGGTATTTCAGAAGTTTGGATTTCGTGAATCTAGAGTGTGATGAATGGTGAATATCCGAACTCCAAATGCGTGAAGCTTACTATTTCACTTTTAGTTGGGGTATAGCTTTTAGATATTTGGGGTTTCATGCGTCAGAAAATTAACTTTATTACATTTTCGACAGTCCATTACCCATAATGATGTGTCAAAGATTATTTAGGTACACGTGTATTGGGACTATGATCCTTAGAACACTTTTCAGACATCGGGACATTGGATTTACTACATGGTGAAACGCTCGAAGTGAAAAACTCTGAATCAGTCTCTAGAGGCTTGGCCTCTTTAACAATCAAGCGGCTCCAAAAACTCAGGGAAAAAGGGGTTGTTCGATCGACTGGGAAGCTTAATCGACCGTGGGCCTTGCACGCACCTTAAGGCTTAAAAAATTTAAAAGTGTTCCAACAAGACCTATGACAAGACTTCCCCAAAATCGTCCCAAAAGAAGGTTTCCTCAACTCTTCCCACAGAAACACCTCAATGCTATTCCTTGAGGGAGCTTGCCCCTCTTTTTCCAAGTCTACCTCAAAATCATAAAGTTGATGGTGCTCTCCTTGTTGTGCCAATATATCGTTCATTGGTTGTGCACCCTTGTTCTCTTAAATGGACTCCAAATGTCACCATCACAAATGGTTTTGTCCTTTGGGTGTGTCACGCCCTTCACAAACCATCACACCCAAATGAATTTCCACTCCCCTTCATGGACCAGGTGCACCCAAAAAAACCTATGCGTTCATCAACCATCTCATCCCTTAAGACCAGTGTGCCCCAACCTTGGTGCACTCCTCATGCCAGCATGCCCTAACCTCTTTGGTGTGCCCCTTCTCTTGATCACTTTTTCCCCATGCTTCACCGCATGCTTGGGAAATCCCCTTGGCGTGTTCGCGTGCCCACTTTCCTAACTAGTATGACTCTTGGGTGTTAGAGTAACCCTACATTTCGTCTCCTTCAAGACTTGGGTGAGGGTCTCCTCACCCTTCTAGCTGAATACCTTACAACTTCCAATATGAATACATGAATCTGCAGTTCCATGTAGTTTTTCAATCATTTTCTAGTCAAGTATTTCATTAATACTCCATTAGCAGATCTAGGAAATAATGAAGTACCTAGAATGAGATATTTTGAAGCTTCAAGGTGAGGCCTCCTTTGTTCATAATTTTCAAGGTGATCAAGATGATGCTCGTGTTTCAAATAATGGACAATATCCTGATACTAAGGATGATAAGTAAAATAAATAGTTTCATATTCAATCAAAAACAAGGAAAACAAGGAAACATTATCATTTTCAGCAACATAACTTGGTTCAACATGTCGAGCCAAGTGCAAAGCTAAGTCTCATCACTTTATAGTATTCGTGGTAGTTACTGTGAAATTATGTTCTTGAATATTGGTAAGCCAATGAGTGGCTTTACATGAAAGTAACATTTGAGACAACAAGAATTTGACTGTAGGAAATGGACTTTTATTTCAATGTGCTTGCCAAGGATGAAATGGCGAAATTTTTCAACAGTTTTCACTAAAGCGTCAACATGTTTTTCGATTAGAATGTATTTCATGTATGCATCAGAGAGGTTCTAACTCATGAAATCTATTGGATTTTCAACACTTTATTCATCTCTCTCAAGAAGGATAGTAGAAACAGATTATTCTATGGCATTAGTATAAATAATGAAATATTTTGTAAAATCTATTTTTTCCAAAACAGAGGCTGAGGCAATGGAATTCTTGATTTCAACAAAGGCCTTTTCATTTTCAGGAGTCCAGGAAAAGTTCTATTATTTTATTAGCGGATTATGGATGGGTTTAACCATCTTTGCAAAATTAGGAATAAATCTCCTTACAAAAAACAATTTCCATGAAAGACTGAATTCACTTTTTTAAGGGATTGGGATATTTTGTATAGATCTTACTCTTTCTAGATCAATGTTGATACAAAAATAAGAGACTATATGACCAAGTAGTTTATCTAATATTACACCAAATATATACTTTGTGAGATTCAAAGATACACCATATTTTCTACAACGCAAAAATACCTATATGAGATGATCAAAATGATCTTTTCATAACTTGGAATAGACCGTAAGTTCTTCAAGATAAATTTGTATGATAATTCCAATAAGATCATCAAAATATCCAAGATTGACCATACCAGAATCTTCCCTTTTGTTTGGAAATTTTGTTTCCATAGTTTCTTACACCACCAAAGTGGTTCTCTCTTATGCAAATCCACACTAAGTTGAACATATCCTTCTTTTGGAGTATACAACCCTCTCGGATCACCATCCCATAGTAACTCTCTTCTCATTCAGTCAAATGAATATTGGCTCCCCTTAAAGCCTGAATATACATGTCCCAATGAATCAAATCATCGCCATGAAGTCTTAGCATCTTCCCAGTCATCAATCATTGATGCCATATAGTGGTTGTGGTTGGGTACCCAACTTGATCTAAGTAAAAATAACCCCCAATCTCTATTTGTGAGTGTATCCAAACATTTAGAATATGTCCCCAATTGCAACCAACCCACAAATCCAATCCAATCCGGACCAAACTACTTGTACCAATCCTCCATACCAAACCATTCTCGATCAAGTTGAACGCCTTAATCATCGCTTTCCAGTTAATAGAGATACCTGGAAGTATTTTTTTTGGGTTCTGAATCGACTCAAGAAAAGTAAGAGGCACAGTATATTTTTTATGTGCTACTCTAGTCGAGAGGCTCAATGATTTGATCAATCTCCAAGTACACTTTTCTATGAAAGGAACATGCATAAATAGCGTATCACCTCTTCATGCATTGTGTATTGTGTTTGGGAAGAGACTCTAATCCTATCAAATACACTACGGTGCTGGCAGGGAAATTCCTTTAATGAAGCCTTGAAGGATTGAATGCCTGTGAGGGGGAACTATGATACTAAGGATTTTCCTTTCATAATAGCATGGGGGATCTGGATGGCACAGAACAATGTTGTTTTCAAAGACAAGGTCATTTTGACTTATAGAGTGGCTGATGTATGCCTTAGTATCCTTGATTTTTACAAAAAATCGAGAGGAGAGGAGCTCGGCCTTACTCGATTTGTAAGGGATGAAACTTTTGATAACGTCGGGTCATGGTCTTAGTTCGACGAGGTTGATTATAGGGATAAACTTAAGTGTGGAGGGGGTGGTTTTCTATAACTCTCCAATTCCCATTTCTTCCTTATAAAGTCAGGATTGGGGGTTGGAACAAATAACTATGATGAGGTATTGGATTTAAAACTTTTGTTATTATTTGTTGTGGAAAAGGGATGCAAAACATTGAAAGTATTTGGTGACTCCTTTCTAATCAAAAGGAGTACAAAGATGTCACATTTCTCGTCTTGTTCCAATTTTTGAGGAAGTAATGAGAATCATCAATGTTTTTGACTCTATCTCTTTTACTCATCTCTAAAAGGAGTGGAATCCGTTGGTGAACATGCTTTCCAAAGAAGCCTTACAATTATATTATGGACTTTGGTATATAGAAGAATAATCAGCAATGGGAATCCATGGTTTCTATCACAGACCTTTTCATGAAAACTAGAACAATTAATTTATCAATTCATCAGATCGGTATTTTTGGTCATTTTGTACAATTTTGTAAGCTTCTATGTTGAACAACAACTAATCCTTTATACTTTTGATGGCAATGTATAATCATTTGGATACTTGGGAGCCCCAAATATATAGTAATCAGATTATATTACACTGATGGGAATGTAATGATGCATATACTGCATCGATAGTAATGGTACCTACCTTTATTTTTGATAATATATACAAGACTATGATCTATGGCTTGTATGTATCTATGAATTTAATTTTGTTTACTCTTAATGAAATTACGAGTTTTCCAGAGGAAATAAAAAGATCATCAAAATCTATATGCATATCCCTCTCAAAAGTTTCGCCTGCATTAATTAAGCCAAAGGGAATACATTCATATGCAAAGGTGTCCCATTGGGTGGTGAATGTGGTTGTATATATGTCAACTCTCTTGAGGTGTATTTGGTTATATCTTGAGAAACCATCAAGGAGTGACATCATATGTGACTCTACTACTTGTTGGAGAATCATCTCCATCTTAGGGAGAGGGAAATTATCTTTCACACTTGCCTTGTTAAGGGCATGGAATACAATGCATAACCTAATATCCCCATTTTTATTTCTAATTGAAACTAGTTTAGCAACCCATTTAGAATATTTTACAGGGAAAATGATATGGGTTGCAAGCATCTTTTCCACTTCCTTTCAAATAGTGGTCACTAGTGCAGGGTTAATCGGCATTTTCCTTTGCCTAATAGGTTTATTATTCTCTTTAATAGGGAATGCATGTTGTACTATGCTAGGGTCAAAACCTCGTAAGTCATCATAGGACCAGGAAAATACATCACAAAATTCACGAAAAAAAACCATGAATTTATGTTTTTCTTCTTTTGAGCATTGGGCTCCAATGTTTAAAATTTTAGGTTCTTTTCCTATCCCAATGTTAATCAGAATCGTGTCCCCAAATTTCCTTTTGGAGTATTCTTTAGTATCCTTTTCTTGATTACTTGCATCAATGGAGGAGAAAGAACCTTCAAAGGGTGCTAACTCTTTAGGAAATTTATTGTCATCGAGGTATACAACGTCAATTTTATTCAAAGGTTCATTTCTCAAGAATGTACAAATGCTTTTGTCATCATGAAATACTTGCAAAGATTCTATGTTATCTGGTATATGTTGGAGATATAGGGAAACAATTGTACAATGATGTCTTTCAAGGAGAAATTGTTTTTTAGGATGGGTTGTATAAACAACTAGCCTGTCAGCCATAAAATTTATCTCTCTGTGCACATAATTGATGTTAAAAGATAGGAAATTTGAAATCAAGTCCCAAACAACCTGGGTATATTGTTTCAAAATCTTGTTAGAAGGATTATAAATTTTCCTAACCAAATTTACAAATAATTCGGAATAATTGAATATTGTGAAGTGTTGGCATACTAAATTAGCAGAGTTATCAAGGCCAAGTATAAGAGATTCAAACTATGTTACATTGTGCATGCAAGAAAAGTTAAGTCTATAAGAGAAATTTTGAATCTTACCCAAGGGAGAGTATAACACAACACTCATGCCTTTTCCTTCATTCACACATGTACCATCAAAATTCTTGTGCCAAATATAATTATCTTTATCCTCAGGCGTTTGCATAACACATATTTATTCATTTAAGAAGATAGAGAAAATGCCATTGTCTTCTTTAATGAAGTTGATGTGTGGTTGGGGAATACTATCAATATAAGGGGAAATGTGCCCTTATTTAAGAACTATAATGTTCTTTCTTTCTTTTGGAAGAGACATATGAGTGTCATCCATGGACATATATCCTCTTGTCAAATCTTTCCAATCTTAGCCAAGAATGATTGAATAATTACTAGCATCCATATCAATCACCTGGATATTACAAGTTGTGTGTATTTCGGGATGTGCACAAAGCACAAGAGTCACATATTTAATTTCATTAATGGTAGATTATTTTTATTTATTGTAGGCCAACATATTTCTAGAATTTTCATTTGTGCAAGACAAGCCAAGCTCCTCCATTATGGTTTTAGACATAACATTTGGTCCAGACCCACCATCGATGAGACAACAATGTGTGATCTTGTCGATAATATTCAATTTTAATAAAAAGGTGGATTCCTAATAGAATGTATAGAATGGTTTATGTCGGGACTTTGTTATCTTATAAGGCTTCATCTTCTTCTTCAATAATCAGATTAGCGATAGAAGGAGTTTTTCCTTCTATAAAACCTTTCAAAAGTTCTTGTTTTCTAGGAACAACAACCATATCTAACAGAGTGGCATCAACTTTGATAGTGGCTATCTATTTCAATATATTGTATCTATGATATGAAGTAGAATAAGGTGATGTAGAAGCTCTAGGTTGTTGAGTAGTCTTGGTTGATTAATCAGATGAATTTCGGGTGCTACGCGTATTGAATCGTTTGGATGTTGAACCAGATGGATTATGAATATTAGTGGTCTTTTGAGGACCTCCTTTGTTCTTATTAAAATAGGAATGACTTATAATATGTACTATCATAATGTCATCCTCATGTACCCAATCTAAGGTTGCAATGGTAGAATCTGTTTTTTTACCAAAAATCCTCTCTCAGGAATTCTTTCTATGTTCACGAGTGTTTTCTTCCTGATTTTCTTCACAAAAGTTACACCAAGCTCTGGGAAGAATAACCTTGGGATGAAAGGCTTGGGTTTGATTATGAAGAGAATCTTGTGTAGAGATTTCTTGAGCGGGTTGGGCAACCATTCTATTTTCAAAAGAAAAAATTATGGTATTCATGTCTTGAACCAATTGTAAAATTGATGTTATGCAATCTTGTTTACTTGAATCTATAAGAGGCAGACCAGTTCTAATGGCTTATTCTTCATACTCAAGGCATATTTGCAAAGATAACACAAAATTATCTGCATTTTTCTCTTCTAATCGATGATGATAGGAAGGCAATGCATTATAATAATGCATAAGAGAAGCTTTGTTATGGGGCCTAATGACCTCAATAATCTAATTATAAAGTTTGGTGAAGTGAAGGATAAAAAAATTTATAGTTTTTGCTTGATTAAAGGTCAAGTTATGTAATTTTTAAGAAAATATGTTGGGCTTTGAATCTTCCCATAGGTTGACCTAAACCAATAACAAAGTTCAACCTAAGTGGAGAAGGCTTTAGGAGGTAGTTCAAAAAAATCAACAGTTGCTTTCCCTTCTAGAGAATTGACAAGAAGGTGCATGAAAGTGTCACTGTCATTGGCACCAATGTTATGACATAAATTTTAAAAATGATCGAATGCTCATTAACAAAAATGGTTCCATTGCCTGAGAATTTGGGTATATTCTCTTTAAACTTTGGAAGATGAGTATTTGTTGAATTTAAGTTCAAAGGTAAAGGCACATGCCACAAAGTGGTATTATCATCTTCTTCAAAATGAAACAACCCATATTTTCAAATGATATTTCCAAGATATTTATATCGGATTGGATAGGGTTGAAATGATTGTACATACTCCCAATTAACTAGGAGGCAGAGGCTTGACTTGAACTAGAAGAAGAAGTCATATTGTTTCTTGGTGAAAAATATCGAAAGGGACTTGTGAGTTATGCTTTAGAATCAAAAATAGATTTATTGATCTGCTTATGAAGATTTTGAAGAATTCTTTTGTGTTTCCTGATTTCATTCAAGGGGTCACACTCAAGAGATTGACCTCTAATTCTGTGTGAGAATCAGAGGGGTGTGGTCATGAAACAACTCAAGGATGGGCAAGACAATTACATATGTTTCTCTCAACAATGTCTCTTCTCTCTTGGACTTCACTATCTCATGAGATAATGTTCCAAGGGCGTTCAAGTTTCTCACAATAAGTGGCAGTCTCCAAAATATGATCAAATAAAAAAGAAGTCATACTAGTTTGGTCAAGAAGTTGCGTTGGAATGCCAAGTTTTCTAGTAGTAGGCAAGTTCATGAATGGATAATAGAGATCTCAATCAATTGTCACAGAAAGGGAAAGCCAATTAAAATAGGGATCATTTATTCCCCGATACGATCGCCAGAAATATATTGACGTTGAAATTGTAATGTTTCAATCATTGACACCTCAACCCCCTAAGGCTAGATATGGGTAAAGAGGGAATGATACATTGGGTTTATAGCCTTAGGAAAGCGAAAAAAGAGTTTATTTTAAACAAAATCTTTACATGAAAGGACTATGAATTATTTTATTTTAAGAATATTTGATTTTTAAAGTTTTGTAATTTAAGGCTTATAAAATATATCCATAAAAAAAAAAAAGTAAATTTAAACAAAGATAATGGAACTTTAATTAAAAATGAAGTAATGACGTATACAGAATAAGCCTTTAAATGATTGATAATTCATGCAATAAAAAATAAAGTAAATTATTTTAGAAATAAAAAAATAAAAAAAGTTTATTAATGAAAAAATAAATGAAATATATGGAGCTGAAAAAAGAAACAAATAATAATTTTTGAATTTTAATAAAGGGAAAACAAATTCTTTTAAGCCAAGAGGGAAAAGTCAACATAGAATAAATGAACCATAATTAGTCCTTTTATTAATAAAACTACCCATACAATGTTTTGGACATAACAATTTCTTCAATTCATTACGAAAACTTGGACCGAGAATTACTCTAGAAGTCCTATATTTAATGAAAATCATACAAGGACAACCAAATTCTGAAAAGGAAAAAACAGGAGATGACCTCGCTTGGATCACTCAAGAAATGTGATACACAACAGTTCAAAATATGCAAAAAAATGTCACTAGTTAGCACTAAAATTTTTTAGAACTTTAATTAGAGCAAACAAACAAAAAAATAAACCACCTCATCAAAAAGACCAAATCATGCTTCCACCTTGCATTTCTCTGTCACTTTTCGAGAAATCCCTGCTATCAACAAAATTTTTAAGTCCATAGAAAACTGAGTATGGGTATGAAATTAAAATTATGATGAAATTCTCTCAAAGCTCCAACATAACTCTCTATTAGTTAGGACTTTTGTTTGCATTGATTTCTTCTTCATTGTATACTCCTTTTCAACAATTAACAGTTGCAACTATTTTCTTAATTAATGACTATATAGGAAATGAGAAGAGAGATCAATAACACATTGGTTCTAATAAGATAAGTATTTGAGGGTTTATATTCACAAGTTAAAGTGAGGAGGAAGTCGGGGTCCCACTATTTCATGTGTAAAATAAAATGAAACCTTATCACTCTCGTCATATAGTTTATCCCTTGTAACTCCCATTCGACAACAAGGAAACACATAAGAAATGTGAACATCAAATAGATAAACAATTGTCAAATCACACACACACACACACACACACACACACACACACACACACAACCTTGTTTCTACAAATTTTCACATCAAGTCCAAAATATATGATCAAAATAACTTGGTCCACATAATCACATAAATGTCATAATTTAAACTATCTTCACTTATCAAAACAAAGTGCATGTGACCAACATTTAAACATGAAAAGTAAATTAACCATTAAATTTGAGAAATTTTTGGTTGTGTTAGCACTCTATAAATTTTGTTCGACTGATAGACAAATGATAGAGGTAACGATTTCAACCTACTTTAAAGTCGGGCACTAGCCTGCTCAACTCAAAGAGGGCTCGCTTGTGTCACTTGATATTTCTTTGGAAATCAATGGCTAGATTTAGTTTGTTTTGGGGGGGTTTATAAATTTATTGGCTAGGAAGGGGAAGGACACTCAGGGCTATGGAGTAAAAATTCTGAAAGTGAGTGAAAACAATGACTGGTTCACTGAACTCTCTAGAGGATAAAGGCTATATGAGGCAATGAATCTGAGTTGTAAATTGTATTTAAGAAAGGTGTAGGAGGAAAGAAAAAACACATAACTATATCAGAGCATTGTTGAAATGAATTTTGAATTAGTTAAGAAGAAATATACACGGTTTAAATTGCTTAAGCCAAGAGCATCATAAGACGGATTCTGAGCTTTTTAACTCTCCAATTTAAATGAAAGAAAATTTAAATGGAATTGAATAATCACAGGAAATACATACAATGAAAGAAGACAAAACTCATATCACCACCATTAGAATCTTTTCATAGAGACTTCAGAAAAAGCTTCTGAATATATATTCAATCAAGCTTCAGAAAGTTACAAAGTCCTCCTGCTACGAGGGCATGCCCCTCTCTGATCAGTCCTCTTTTTCATTTATATTTTAATAGTATATATAGATAAATTACATCTGGGATTCAAAACGAATCATCTTCCCCTTAATACCAAAAATAGACATCAGTTACAAAGAAGGAGTAAGGTACAACATTGTACTCCTATTTTCTAGGGGACGTTATAACCAAAACTGACATATTTGAGTTTTTTGCTTTGAATGCCACATGTCTATATCATTACAAAATTTTCTGAAACATACTTAATTTAGCTTGAAATTTATTTCAGATTAGCAATTTCTTCTTTCAAAGTGTCAAGCCAAGCATGCTGGTTTTCTCCAACGCTTTCAAACACTTCAGCTTCAACCTTTGTCCTTTGTCTCTTTCTCCTTTTCCTCTTAAAAATTCGTGTGTGATGCTCATCTGCATATTCGTTGATGATTAAATCCTTCATGATGGGATTTAATTTGACCTCTTTATCTACACATGGCTCCTCTGCAGGCTTCGTGTGAAATTGCGATGTCAGTATTCGTGTGACAAGCTTTTCTTTCTTCTTTACTGATAAATTTGTCATATTATTTGAATATCTCGGTTCACTGGAGGCCCCTTGGTCTGTCTTATCCATTCTCTCTGGTTTTCTAGAAAGCACGAGCTTATCTCCCTTAGCTATACATGAATTTGAATGATCATTCAGTTTGTGAGGACCCCATTCAGGAATGAAACGTTAATCACCTAAAACAGAGTAATGTCATCCATGTTTTGAATGTTAGTCATCATTGAGTGTCAATCATAGGTTACTGACGAAAGTACTAGAAAGGACTACAACTTATCATGCTCGGCTATCAATTTCAAATGATGAGCCTTCAAATTAGTTTTATGGCGGCGTTTACCCGACTTCGCACGGATGAAAAGTACACGAACAACTGTTGTGAGGTGATTTGATGGGCCGTCAACTTTCCCTTTCCACATGAGATCCTTGGATGTGATGTATATCTAATAATTTTCTGATGCGTGACATCGAGGTGGGCTTGGGTGGTTTTAAAATTACCTACTTTTCCCCCCAATATGTATCTGGTGGTGCCACGTGCCCTTGAAACAAAACCGCAGTATTCTTATTGGCCCGCCTCCAAGAGATTAACTGGCGCACTATTTCTCCGCCCGTTATGTTCCACGACCGTCGATTGGCAACGCCCATGATCCATGACCCATTGGGTCTTATTGACTTCATTGTTCCACTATATTTAGATCTGTCTACTAAATATGGCCTCATCCGCTAATCTATCACTCCTCCATACCGACTTAGCCTCCTGCTAAGTCCTGAGGCTAGGAATCCATATGAAATTTTTTACAGTGATAACATGGGCTCCAAATGGGGATTCTATCCTCCCTATGAGGTAGCCAAGAATAGTAGACCTTATGCCTCATCCATTGGAGCTTCTCTCATAACAGGTGTGTGTCATTCTCTAACCTAGAGACTGAACGTTGGATGTACTGCTAAAATCTAATTGAACACTTTATTTGCAATCCAAACTTGAAAATTCTTGATCATCAAGATTATGTACACCTACCTACCCTAATAGTTGAAATGCGCTTCCAATCAGATGAAATCATAATGCCAATGTAACCATGCAAGCATATTATCTAACGCTAGGTTCCTCTGCACATACTTTTTCCAAAATCTGCTCACCAACAACTCCTTTGGGAAGTTAGATATGAATTTGATTTCTAGGATTTCAATAATATTGGGAATGTTTATTGTTTCTAGCAAAATTGCAAATGGATCTTCCAACGCATGCATAAGGTCCAAACTATATCTCACTTCTTCCATTGTATTTTGGTTTTCATGTGATTCACCCTGTCGGTTTCCATCAAGAGGTTGATAGATCTATTGAGATGGATGGAAGTAACAACCTCCTGAATCAGAAGATAGTATTGG
>ML804705.1:156245-178306 GCA_009831015.1 Picea engelmannii
TATTCGGCTACCCAAAAAATTTAGTTAAAGTGAACATTCAGTAAAACCTCTACTATTAATAATGGAGGTTTTAGTAGAGATTTTTTAATCATTTTTCCCAATCTTGTAACACTAAAAACCTCCGCTAAGTGGTGTTTCATTGTAGTGCAATAATAGACTCCCCAACATTTCAAACTGGTCTTAAAATATTTGAGATCCAATCAGATAATCTATTTGATTTATGTGTTACGTCTTGGGTGCACATTCCTATAAATCTCAACTTTCAAGAAATCATGTGAAGTCTAGAATTCAAAGAAAAATTGGCCCAAGAGTGGGTTACGATTAACCATAA
This sequence comes from Picea engelmannii, assembly GCA_009831015.1. Taxonomy (NCBI): domain Eukaryota; kingdom Viridiplantae; phylum Streptophyta; class Pinopsida; order Pinales; family Pinaceae; genus Picea; species Picea engelmannii. The sequence continues at coordinate 156,577 of ML804705.1, forward strand.
GGTTGTCAAAGAACATATGTAGTTTTTAACATCCATTATAATTAAGAATAGTAGATTTGAACATCCAAGCTTAGAATCATGGCACATAATCAACCTCTTGCTTAGCTAGCAGAAAATGAATTACAAATAACATCAAACCCTTTCACTACTTTCTAGAAAATATTGAGAAGCACATTCCCAAAATTCTTTCACTACTTTCTAGAAATTATTGAGAAGCACATTCCCAAAATTGTCTCGGATGAATCTCATCGGGATAAAGATCACCATAATGTATATATGCAAGCTATCAAATTGTTAAAGGTTCGATACAAATATTTAGTTTCCATACTTTTCCCATTCACTTTCTAACCTTGTGGTTTCATAACTAGTAAATACCATTCATAGTTGGTAAGATTTAAAGTGGTTATTTCTTAAAAAAAAATCGAGCTAATAAAAAATTCAGATTACTATCCCTACAAGTTGTTGAAATGAAATTGTAGTGTGAAGAACAACTTTAATATTTTAACACTAAGTTTTATATGCTATACCTTTGAATCTCTACAAATAAAAGACTCTTTCTGGAACTCATGTTGGAATTTTACCTTGATTCCTTAGACCCTACTATAGCTCTTCTTATGAAGAGAGAAATAATTCCAAATATCAAATTAGAGCTCACTTATGTCAAATAGATTACATTTGAGAGAGATATGTCATTTAAAGGTAATCCCCAAACTCAAAGTCAAACATTTGAAATGAAATAAATACAAGGCCATTGTATAAATTTTCTATTGGCTTTTTCAACTTGTTAAAGAAAAATGGATAAGGCTCTCCCCATAAAAAAAATTCTCAACATGCCAAGAAATTGGGTGCTTTAGTGGGTCAAACAACAATAGTCATGCCACCCTAAAACAAGGATTTTACAATTCAATAATTGTTAAAGTTTTACTTATACAACTAGCAGTTACGGTTCTTCTTTATTATTATAATGATTTAGCACATTAGTTGCATAAATAAGATCACTCAAAGAGAGGCAATCACAAAAACAATAGAGACACACAGATTATCCTGGGAAACCCTCATGGGGGAGAAAACCCAGCAAAAACTTCCTCAATATAGATAGACCAAAGATGGAACAAAAGATCCTCCTCTACTCCTTCACTAGGAAGAGTAGCACACCACTTAACTAAGAAATACTGAGAGATAGACCAAAACCCTCCTTGGCGTCACCCCCAATTCCAATAGCTTCTCCTCCAAGACTTGCACACTGTAGAGATAGATGGTGAGTGTGTCCAAATGAGGCATTGGCCTCTCTTATAAATAGTGGTCTAGCCATCCTATAATTAGGTTTGGGTCGACCTGTCACTTTACCCTCTTAATTTACATTTAACTATCAAGGCACAACAGGGCCTATTTTTTCTAAGGCTGATCCAGGTGGATATCGGTGGCCACACACCATTTCCAACTGGATCAAAATAGTTTTCTGGCAATTTTGGTAATTTACTATTTTTAGCAGTTTTTCAGGCCTTGAAACTCCCAGAGCCGTTTTGAGGCCGTAAATGATGTTTTTTTGGGAAAACGAGGAGCAACATGGAAATAATTTCCATGTTTCAAAATGAATCTCCTCGACGATGCCTTTCCAATGGGCTATCATGTGCCTAAAACATAGATCGTATGCAAAAGTTACGACCCCGGGAAGTTGATGTACTAACTTACCCAAATGGGGCCCACATGACTTTTGGCGCTTCATCTCCTAGGGTTAGGTTTTTGGATGTCTAGGGTTTTGGGCATTCCTTTTTATTGTAAAAAGGCCTTCAGAGCCTCATTGTAATAATCTTCTTGCGAATGAGCGCAGTCGTCACATCTCTTCTCAGAGATAATCAACCACCATTCCAACAAGCTTGTTTCCGTTGCATTTTACAGTTTCAGCTTATTTCCTTATTGAATAGAAAACTAGTTTTACTGTATCTCTATTATTTTGTGTTAAGCACCTGTTAATAATCTGTATTCATTTCGTTATGCTCATAAAATATGGATCAGTGGTATCAGAGTGGTTTTCTCCTTGTCGTCTTAATGCATGTCCCCAACGAGGTTAGAGTACAAAGAGTTGGGTCTCGAGATTGTTTCTCTTGAGGAAAAAATCTCTCGCACGCCCAAGCGACCTCTCATGGTAGGATAAAAGAAATACGACGGGACAGGAGATCCTTTCAAAATTTTGCTTGAGGAAGCCCTCACGCAACAGAGGAACGAGATGATGGATAGTTTCACACAAATCCTTTAGGGGCTACCAACAGGCGACGCATCTTCTTTGAGCGGAGGCACCACCCCCTTCAAGGTACAAACAAACTTCAATATTCCTATATTTGAAGGTCAGATAGACGTAGATGTTGTAGACAAGTGGTTGAATCTACTAGAAGGGTATTTTTCTGTCCATAACTTTTCAAATAGAGAAAAGATTACTTTTGTGCTCCTCAAAGCCATTCCCCATGTCAAAGATTGGTGGGAAAATTTTTGTGACCAAAAGGAAACAGAGGAACCCTCATTATTTACAGTCACATCCACCTGGGAATCCTTCAGGGATGTTATTAAGGAACAATACTACAATGTTGGAAGTTATGAAGACTTGTATACCAAATGGACCACACTGCGGCAAGAAAGAGACCAAGCAGTGGAAGATTTCACAAATATCTTCCATACCTTGCACACCAAGCTAGGTATCAAAAATTCAGAGCGACATCTGGTGCTCAAGTATCACAATGATATACATAGATACATCCAAACCAAAATGTAATTTTAGGACATCTCATCCTTGGGCACGGCCTACCGATATGCTATCAAAATTGTGCAGAAGCTCAAACAAAAGACGCGAAAATTTGGGCCTGGGAACCCCGCACAAAAAAAGACAAGAAAGGGTGGCCCCAACTCACAGAGAAAAGATGGATAGTATCAGGACAACCATTGCAAGCTGCAAGCAAAGAAGGACATCGGAAAGTCAAAGAAATACACCGGGAAGTGGTGCGACTTCCATAAGAGCCCTTAGCATAACACTGTTGACTACCGCTCAAAGCAATCGTCGATGGCTGAAGTGAAATCCTCTTAATCAGATGTGGGTTCTGACTCTGAGTCAGAACCAGAAAGGGGAAGATGGATCATTGGCGTGGAACCCAGTTCCACCATTTCTACCACCAAGCTTCAGCCTGGTGAACTAGACGAGCCAGAAGAAGGAGAGAGCCTCTTCCATTCATAGATGTGGGTAAAAGGCACCCCGCTGCACTTCATCATTGATAGCGGTAGCCATAAGAACCTCATCTCAACAGAGGTATTCAAGCAGTTGGACCTACCAACAACATCACACCCACAACCCTACACCATTGGATGGCTCCACCAAGGAAGCAATCACCATGTCAGCCAACAGTGTCGACTGTCATATGGCATCAAGCCCTTCAAAGATGAGGTATTGTGTGATGTTTCTCCTCTCGAAGTTTTTGATGTTCTTTTGGGCCAACCTTATTTATGGAAATGTCATGTTGTATATGAGTCTAGGCCTTGTAGTGTTATTATTACTTTGAATAGGAAAGTGTACAGGATACCCGAGGCAGTCCCACCTAGTGTTATTTCCTTGATCTCTGCTAAGCAATGCATGAAGGTCATCTCTCAGATGGGGAAGTTTGTATTCTTCATGATTCACTCTCAAAATGAGAAAAAAATCATAGCCACATCTAGGGTCTTTGTGGCCGACCTCTCCACATAGCAGAACCAAGTAGATAAGGTCCTAGAATAATACTCAGATATCTTCTACTCACTTACCAGGGTACCTCTACATTGCTAGGCCAAGCACCCCATCAATCTGACCCCCGTCGCACCGCTGCCCAATAGGCCAGTCTATCACTGCTCTCTGTTACAGAATGAGGAGATCAAGCGACAAATCAAAGAACTACTCCATAAGGTACACATCCGTCCCATCTCATCACCTTGTGGGAGCCCAATCGTGCTGGTACATAATCACAGACTCTACATTGATTATCGGGCTCTGAATAAAATCACAGTTAGAAATCGATACCCGATTCCTTGAATCAACGACCTCCTTGATCAACTCACAGGGGCCAAATACTTCAGTAATATTGATCTGAATTCTGGCTACCACCATGTCCCGATAGAACAGACAGATGTATGGAAGATCGCCTTCAAGTCAAAGGAAGGCCTTTTTGAATGGTTGGTCATGCCCTTTGGTTTGACAAATGCTCCAGCCACTTTCATGAGGATGATGGATGATATCCTGTGACCATTCACCAATACTTTTGTAGTGGTGTATATGGATGACATTCTCATTTACAACAAGAGTTGGGTTGAACACTTGCAGCGTATTCATCAAGTTTTGCACACCCCGTGGTAGCACAAGATATATGCCAACTTGAAAAAATGATCCTTTGGCATGGACAGGGTCCATTACCTAGGCTACATCATTGATTAGAATGGCGTACATGTGGATCCAGCCAAGATCCAAGTCATTCATGGCTAGCCAACCCCAACCAGACTCACTGAGCTTCAGAGCTTCTTGGGCCTTGTCAATTTCTACCGCAGGTTTGTATTGGGATTCTCCCATATTGCATGGGCCCTCAGCCAAATAACCAGGGGTGGTGGTAAGGAGAAATTTGCGTGGGGTCACTCCCAACAAAAAGTGTTTTATGAATTGAAGTAGTGGTTATGCTCAGCCCCAGTACTTTCACTACCATACCTGTAGCAGCCCTTTGAGATCAAGACAGATGCTTCAGACTATGTTGTGGGCGTCGGTCTCACTCAGCATGGCCACCCCGTGGCCTATCATAGTGAGACACTATCATATGTTGTCCATAAGTACCCTACTTACGACAAAGAAATGTACTCCATTATGCAAGCCTGTCACCAGTGGAGACATTACATTCTTGGGAAGGAGACATTCATTCACATTGATCATAAGCCACTGCAATTCATGCAGACACAAGGAAAATTGTAGAATGACCGACATCAAAAGTGGTTCACATACTTGCAACAATTCTACCTCAACATCAAGTATAAAATAGGAAGCACCAACCGTGTCGTTGATTGCCTCAGCAGACCACCAGTCGCGGTACTCACCACAATGCTAGACTCTTGCAGCCATGACACCTCTGAATGGCCCCAAATCTATGAGACAGACCCAGACTTCGCGACCACCTACCAAATGTTGGGTGCAAACGTAGTTGTCGATAATTTCCATCTTTAGGATGGGTTGGTGTGTCGTCTAGGAAATATATGTGTTCCATCAAGCGAGTGAGGGAAGTTGATCTAGGAAGCCCACTACAGTCGGGTGGCAGGACACTTTGGCATCGAAAAAACAGTGGCGATGCTACATAAACATTTCTATTGGTCGAAAATTCGACAGGAGGTCAGCAAGTATATCAGGTCCGGTACTGTCTGGGCTATTTCCAAACTGACCACTAAGAAACAAGGCATGTACACCCCTCTTCCTACTCCTAACAGGCCATGGGAATCCATCTCAATGGACTACATGTTGGGCCTCCCATCCACCAAGCGGGGAAATGATTTCGTTTTTGTCATTGTTGATCATCACAGTAGAGGCCACTACCAAGCTCTTCTTTGAACGAGTCTGGGTACATTTTGGAATCCCACAAACCATTGTCTCAGATCGGGACATTTGATATCTCAACACATTCTGGTCGAGCCTCTAGTCACTGTTGGACACCAACCTCACCAAATCCATGACCTTCCACCCTGAGACAGATGGCCAAACCAAGGTCTTAAATCGAATGATTGTGCATATCCTTTGCATGTATAATTCCAAGCACCCTCGTACATGGGATGAGATCCTTCCCTATGTCCAACATAGCTACAACCGAGCCCTGCATATCTCAACCAGCCACAACCCCTTTCAGGTGGGGTTGGGATTCCAACCATTGGGTCCCATAGATGTTGCACTTCCCCTTGCGGTCACCTTGACCGACTCATATCCTACTCCAATTGAAGATGACAAAGCCACCCGGTTCATTGAGTGGATCCAACACATTCACCAACAGGTTCAGGATATCCTACAGAAGTCCAATGACAAGTACAAGCAGTGCCATGATCAACATCGGGTGCCACATAAGTTTCAGGTGAGTGACAAAGTTTGGTTGCACTTGTAGAAAGAACGCCTTACAAGACCCCATCGAAAGATTTTCCCACTCCGTTATGGGTTGTACACCATCACCAAGGCTATGGGGGATAATTATTTTGAGCTCAACATTCCTCCTTTCCTTGGCCTGCACCCAGTGTTCAATGTGGATCTCCTTCGCCCTTATTTCCCACCATTATTGGACACCTCGGAAGTAACATAACAACTGACAACAACATAGCTCAACCTAGACTACATACAACATGCATCCAGTGATCAGATTGTGGACACACAAATCAAGGGCACTTGACAGCAAAGGATCTAGCTTTATCGAGTTGTCAAAGCATGGTAGCTCCTGCACCAAGGCAAGTGGTACACCCGAGGCCAAATTCAGCAGAAATTTCCTCATTTGATGGGGGAACTCAACGAAATGGAGACCATTGCTTCCTAAGGAGGGAGGATTGATCCAGGTGGATATTAGTGGCCACCCACCTTTTCTAACTGGCTCAAAACAGTTTTCTGGCAATTTTGGTAATTTACTATTTTTAGCAGTTTTTCGAGTCCTAAAACTTCCGGAGCCATTTTAAGGCCCTAAACGATGTTTTTTGGGAAAACAGGGAGCAACGTGTAAGCTTCTTACAAGTTGCCCCCAAAATTAATCTCCTCGACGATACCTTTCCAACGGGCTATCATGCACCTAAAACGAAGATCGTATGCAAAAGTTACGACCCCGGGAAGTTGATGTACTAACTTACCCAAACGGGGCCCACATGACTTTTGGCGCTTCATCACCTAGGGTTAGGTTTTTGGATATCTAGGGTTTTTGGAATTCCTGTTTATTGTAAAAAGGCCTTCAGAGCCTCATTTTAATCATCTTCTTGCAAATGAATGCAACCGTCACATCTCTTCTCAGAGGTAAGCTTCCACCATTCCAGCAAGCTTGTTTCCGCTACATTTTACAGTTTCATCTGATTTCCTTATCGAATAGAAAATCTGTTTTATTGTATCTCTGTTATTTTGTGTTAAGCACCTGTTAATAATCTGTAGTCATTTTGTTATGCTCATAAAATCTGGATCAAAGGCACAATAGGGCCTAATTAAATATAATATAATAGTATTATTCAACTCTCTCTCAAATAGAATATTCTTCGAAGTTACAATATTTCAAAACTCCCCCTTAACAAGAAGGGTATTCTACTGAAAAAATTAATAACAATTGACTGGACTCAATACATCATCAATAGGAGGAGACATTGTCATCATCATCGGGAGCATTGTTGGTCATATATATAGGTCATCAAAATTTTTTCTCATCATCAACATCAGTAGAAACTGAACATCATCATCATCATCATCTGCAGCGCAGAGATGGAGTAACATCATCATCAACAACAACATGAAGTTGGAACATCAACATCAACAACACAAAGTTGGAATGACATCATCATCATCAACAACATGAAGCTGGAACATCGACATCATCAACAACATGAAGCTGGAAAATCAACATCATCAATAGCATGAAGTTGTAACAACAACATCATCAACAACACGAAGTTGGAACATCAACATCATCAACAACATGAAGTTGGAACCACAACAACATCAACAACATGAAGCTGGAACATCAACATCATCAACAACATGAAGCTGGAACAACAACATCAACAACACAAAGTTGGAACATCAACATCTATATGTGGCAAGAGAACGAGGCAGGTGCATCAACAACAACATATGTGGTACTCTGACAGACCGTCCTTACCGGACCTTCGATATCTTCCCAGGAATCATAAGATTCCCTAGGATATAAAATCCTAACAAGCTACCATGTGGTACTATAACAGACCGTCCTTACCGGACCTTCGGGATCTGCCCAGGAATCATAAGATTCCCCAGGATATAAAATCCTAACTAAGCTACCTCTACCAACCACAGTTGGCATATACATGCACATGTACTCTGAAAGAACATCCTTATCGGACCTTTGGGATCTGTCCATGGATGATCAATCCCCTAGGATATAAAATCCTAACTAAGCTACCCGTTGTTGGCCAGGATACCATAATATCATCAACATGAATCCCCCTTTCGAGGAAGGTCCTTTCGAACTACACCAAGCTTGTCTTGGAAGTACTCAAACTTCACATGAGACATAGGCTTAGTCAACACATATGCAACCTTCTAATATGTGCCAACATATTGGAGCTTTATAGCTCCCTTCTGCACCATGTCACAAATGTAGTGATACCGGATCTCTATGTGCTTTGTCTTATCATGGAACATTGGGTTCTCTATCTTCTTTATGCAACTCTGGTTATCACATAGAATCATGGTAGCTTCCATCTACAGATTGAACAGACCTATCAACAACTTCTAAAGCCATATGGCTTCACAACTGGCGGAGAATGCTGCAATGTACTTTTCTTCTTCTATATTGAGAGAAATACTAGATTGCTTCCTACTTTTCCATGAAGTCATGGTTGACCTCAAACTGAAACAACATCCTAAAGTTATTTTTCTATCTGAATCACTTCTAGTCCAATCTGAATCAATATAGCCATACAATCTGAAGTCACAATCTTCACTATAACAAAGGCCATATTCCAATGTATCCTTAAGGTATCTCATCACATGCTTTGCAAATACAAGGTGAACATGTATGGGCTCCACCGGATATTGACTCAAGGTGTTCACATCAAAGCATATATCTGGTCTGGTATTCGTCAAATACATCAATGAACCAATCATCTATTTGTATAGAGTAACATCAACTATTTCTGACAAAGTATTAGCCAATATCTTCATATTTGTCTCCATGGGTGTGACCATGGATTTACATTCCAGCATGTCAAACTTCTTCAGTATTTCAACTGCATACTTCCCTTGGTTAAGGAAGATCTTCTCTGGGCTCTTCCATACTTCAGGACCTAAGAAATAATGCATCAGGCCTAGGTATTTCATCTCAAAGTCTATAGTGAGATTCCTTTTGCAATCTGTGATGAGATTTTATTCTCCTGTCAAGAATAAGTCATCCACATATAGTAGCAATACAACTGGCTCATCAATCATAACCTTGAAGTAAATATTAGAATCATCTTTACTCTTGGTAAATCCCAAGCTCATTAGAAAACTATCAATCCTGCCATACCAAGCTCTTGGATCTTGCTTCAACTTGCAGACGTGAGTCTTCATGTTCTGTACTTCAAAACCAAATTTTCACATCACATTGTACCAACCTGGTACACTTGTTCAACTACAACTTAATCTGCACAATCATGTCCTAGTTCTATGTGCTTTCTGCAAAGCACTATCTATCTCACTTCCTGAGAGTATTTCCTTTGCTCTCTCTGCAATTGTTCCTCTGGGACTAGGACTCTGCACCTATAGCTGTTATTTCTGAAGTTGAGAATGATGGCTCCATTCTCACTGTGGCTGCTGAACTTTGAGAGTAACTTCTCTACTCTATCACGACAACAACTTCATCTAAAACTGAGATTGGCTCAATAACTTACACCGAGGTTATCTTATCCTCTTTCTCTGGAGGTAACTCAATATTCTATTGTAGTCATGTCTCCATGGCCCAACTCATGTACTGAACCAAATAGCACTGGATATAACTCAATCTCAAATATAGGGATTTTCATACTTTCTCCCTCTGAATCTCATATTGTGTCGACATCTTTTAATAAATCATACGTGTTCTATATAAACTTCTTTTGATTATTGGAGAAAGTGTCTCGTCATAGTCTTCTCCCTCTTACTAGGATAATCCTCTGGACACAAATCAGTCTTTGCACATCTCTATGAATGGTCCTGGGGAGATCGCTCCTCCTTACTGTATCATGAGGGTTGACTCCCTCTGAACTCTAACTCCTTTTGATCCGGTACTTGGTGGGAGCTCCTGCCTCACTAATGGTGGAGCCATCTTCTCCTAGTGATATGGATCATCAATGCTATATGGTTTTGCATCCTTCAAAGTGTCACAGGACCATACTGGTCTCTTCCTAGTTACTGCAATGATTCTGGGTAGGCCCTTTTGTCTCTACTAACTCTTCGTGATGATTTGAAGAGTGATCAACTGCAATAGAAAGATTTTTTATGTCATCTTTGGAGCCTTCTGCTCCTCATGATCTATCTCCATGTATCATCTAATATGTTGCCTCCCACAACCATCACCACATCTCTCTCGGGGTTATCACCTATGACCTGCCTGGAACAAGAACAACAAGGGAGAAACAAGAGACAAGAATAATACTCTTTATAATAATAATAATAACAATAGTGAGACTGATCGTAATAGTGGCTCCTTCAGAGTTTTCACTTGTGACCTTCCTGTAATAAGGATAAAAAGTAAGAAATACAATAATAAGGAATGAGAGAAACACTCTTCTAGTGTTGTGATCAATCATTCCTCCATGGTAACTTGGAACCAAAACAAGAAGTTTCTCCTAGAAGAGATGTTAGTTATATCTAGTAGATGATTACAATAAGCATTTATCTCAATAATTCTCACATGCTACCAAGTATATAACTTTTCAAAGATTGTTATCACAACTATAGTGTTTACTTGTAATGAGTCAGTTATCAAACTTGACATGTGCAAATTTTAATCTTATCAACTCAATCAATCAAACCTAGAACCTGGAGTCTTGTCCTCAAGAATGAGTGTTGTTTCTTTTCTTCCGAGTCTCCCTCACTCAAGATGACAAGTATTTCCTTCAACTTGTCCTTTGTACTAAGATAATATGTTATTTTGACAGAAATCTGAGTTAGGGAATACACTATGTAATATCAAAATCAATCTAATACTTTGACTTTAATTTTGACCAATGGTAATTAGTATGATAACTTCAACGGGTCAAAAATGCAACCTCGATATTCATAAGATTACAATAATTCCATAACAAGTAGAGGCATATCAAAGTAATCAAACCTGGGGTGCATAGTTCCTTTGAATGTGTTGGATCTGAGATCCTTCTGGATCTACGATTCATGTTTAGACAAAAGATCCTTTCTCCTACAAATACCCTTTAGAATAATGATATAGTTTGAACATATGTAAGTGCATACCTCTGATAGTATCGGCAGGTAGTGGCACCATCCATCAGCAGCAACAAGCAATAACGAACCTTTAAAACTTCAAAGGTGTTTCAACTTGTAACTTAAAGTTAGTTGGATATTTTCTAGGGTAAGGCGCACTAGAAAAATAAAAATCAGTCCCAACACTTCACAAAAACTTTCATTGCAACCGGTACTACAACTGGTGTTGGTACTGCAACTAGTGTTGCAACTGGCATGAAGGAACTGGCACTGCAACTACATCTGATACTGCAACTGCAACTACAATTGGTATTGCAACTGCAACCGGTACTACAACTGCAACTTAGGGTTTTATGAGGAATTCCTAATTTATCAAACTTCAAATTTTGGAATTATGATCAAGGGACTAGATGCTCCCTCCTAGGGCTAGCTCCTAGGTGATGTTAGTTTCACCAACTTCCTCCAACAAAGGTAAAAACGTCACTTTTAGGTTTTTACAAAAACCCTAATTTTGCAGCAACTGGAACATTGAAAACTAAATTTTGGAGAGGGTGCGTTGAGGCTAGCCACTTCTTTATAAACTACAAGTTGATCTCTTTCCGGCCTTCTTTGATACCCTGTTAAAGTTTTACTTATACATATAGCAGTTATTGTTCTTGTTTATTATTATAATCATTTAGCACATTAGCTACATAAATAAGATCACTGAAAGAGAGGCAATCACAGAAACAATAGAGACACACATATTATCCTGGGAAACCCTCATGGGGGAGAAAACCCAGCAAAAACTTCCTCAATATAGATAGACCAAAGACCGAACAAAAAATCCTCCTCTACTCCTTCACTAGGAAGAGTAGCACACCACTTAACCAAGAAATACCAAGAGATAGACCAAAACCCTCCTTGACGTCACCCCCAATTGCAACAGCTTCTCCTCCAAGACTTGCGCACTGCAGAGCTAGATGGTGAGTGTGTCCAAATGAGGCACTGGCCTCTCTTATAAATAGTGGTCTGGATAGCCTATAATTAGGTCTGGGCCGACCTGTCACTTTACCCTCTTAATTTACATTTAACTGTCAAGGCACAATAAAGCCTACTTTTCCTAAGGCACAATAAATCCTAATTAAATATAATATAATAGTATTATTCAACTCTCTCTCAGATAAAATATGATTCCAAGTTACAAGATTTCAACAATAACATCATCGATTTAGGTAAAGTGTCTATGAACTATTGGTGTCAAATACACAAAGATGTTCATATTGAAAGGGAATTTTTAGTTTTATTGAATGTGTTTAATGTCTTCATTTTTACATGATTCTATTTTTGTTTCTAATAGTGCAAAATTTGAAATCTAAAGAATTTTGGTTGAAATCCTAGCGTGCCTTAACATAGTTGAGCACTATGGAGGAACCCTCAAGGGGGAGTCAAAGGCTCCTCTCAATGAAGAGGCGTTGGATTTCCTGGCGATGGTCACAGTGTATGCCAGGACTACCAGAGTGCATCCATCCAAATTTTTAAAGAGACTAGAGCAGATTTTGGAAGTTAAGATCCCCCCGAAATTTTCAAGACGCAAAGCCTTACCCTTTGCATATTCCATTCTTGTTGGTTAGTTCGTTGGGATCTGGATGTCTCCCGGGACTGAAGCGATCTGGGTTCAAAAAAATTGGAAACTTCATATCAAAGGGTAGCTGAACCATTTTTTTCTATGGAAGAGGGTTTTATGCCTTTCTTTTCGATTTCAAGGAAGACTAGGACTTGATCTTCCGAAGTAGGGCATATTTTATGGGTGCCACGAGAATGTACTTGAATAGGTGGATGCCTGAATTCAATCTTGAGAATGATATTCCATCAATTGTCCCATTTTGGGTAAGGCTCCATCATCTTCCTTTTCATTATTGGAGTGATGAGGCCTTTAGTTGTATAGGCAACACTCTGGGGCATTACTTGGATAGAGAAAAGCCGAAAGAAAAAAAAAATTCCTGTGTTAGGATTTGTGTTTAGGTCAACCTTGAAAAAGGGTTTTTCCAAAGCAGTGATGATAACTTTGGATAGCTAGTAACACTTTTAGCAACTAGAATATGATCAACGGCCTTTTAAGTGCAAATCTTGTCACGAATATGGACACTTCACAAAGAACTGTAAGAAATCAGAGAAAAAGAAACCTCAGGCTAATGACAAGGGAGACCAATGGAAAATGGTAGATTAAAAATCATGGTCTAATGTTAACATTGGGACAAAGTATCATGATATGGTAGGAAAGGATCTAGTCTCTTCATTTGGAAAAACTCCAGGAGGGTATAAGGGATATTTTTCAAACCCTAAGGACACAAACTCTGTCAAAGGTGGCTTCTCATTGAACAACAATAGATATGAAATCCTCTCCCAGGATGAACTTGACCCTATAATTGTCCTACATGACAATTCATTACAAGATCCCTTGAAGATGTCTCTTCCGAGGGAGCTTCCCTCAATCCAAATCTCTGAAATTTCTCAGCATAGAGCCAAAATTCCAGAGAAATATCCTCAAAAAAGGATAGTGATCCAATTTGAGGAAATTATAGAGGTGGGAGGGGTCGAGATCATAAGGAATGAGGAGAAGGCCCTGACACCCATGGGCGTGGAAGAAGTATAAAATTATAAAGATGCAGAGTCAGATTTCATAGAACCCAAGTTCAAAAAATCAAAGCCTATTGACAACAAAGAGGAAGAGTCAGTAGATGAGGGTTCAGAAAAAATAGTCCCACACAAATCTAGCAGAAAATTGGCTTGAACTCTAAGGGAGGAGCAAGAAAAGAAGGATATTATGTTGGTATTGCAAATAAATCTTGGGAAAATGATGGGTCTTGGAGAAAAACCTACTAAAGCACATGGGAACATTGCAACTCCAAGAGGAGGTAGTTCCAAGCTTCAGAATAAATAATGATTCTAGTCTCTTGGAATTGTAGGGGTTTAGGTAGCACCCCAAAATTTGTTGCAGTCAAAGAACTAATGAGATCATAAAACCCTACAATACTCCTACTCCAAAAGACTAAAATGAAGTCATCGAAAGCAATTAAACTAGAAAAACAACAGTGGAGATTGTGTGAAGGAATTGTTGAAGACCAAAGAGGTGCATCAAGGCGATTATGCACCCTTTGGAGCACTTGGGTGGTAAGTTTGGAATTCTATTTCTAGACCCAAAATTGGATCCTAACTAAATTCAAAATTATTCAGTTGAGGAAGTATATTAACATATTCAATATTTATATGCTAGTCATCTATATGGAGAAAGATCTATATTGAAGATATCTCATGAATCTTAGTAATTATGAATACACATCTGATAGCATAATAGCAGGAGATTTCATTTTTTTTTTCAAAACTCGGAAAAAAAGGGGGGAAGCTTAGTTAGAGATCCTTTTAGAGAAAAGTAGGAGGATTTGATTAATGAATGGGACCTATAGTACATAAAACCCATGAAAGGAAATTACACTTGGACCAACAAGATATATGGCCTAGGTCATATAGCTACCAGGATTGACATATTTATGATTCATAGAAACCTTCTATTATAGGATTTTACCTTCAAGTCTAAGATTTTTCCTTCAATTGTATCTGACCAAAATCCCATTTCTCTTCATTTCCAAAGCTCTCCAAATTATTTTCCCCTTCCTATTAGATTCAACCCTCTCTAGCTAAACTCCCAAGAAGCAATTGATTGTGTAAAGTCAACTTGGAATACTTAGAGCCTAAGCACTCTTGTTTACATCTAGGAGAAAAAGCTAAACTTGGTCAAATTTTGTCTCAAGGATTGGGAAAATAATTACTATGTATCTCCATCCATTGAAAAATAAAATATCATAACCAAGCTTATGGACATGCAAAGGAGAATGGAAGTAGAATATATTACTTAGTAGTTGTATCAACAAGAGGCCACTTTGAAAAATCAATTTCAACAGGCCATGAATTAAGAGGAGGAACAATGAATCCTTAAGTCGCGTAATTCATGGCTTAAATCATGGGATTAAAAATTAATCTTCTTCCATAAGCAATATAGGGCTCGACTCTCCAGAAACAATGTGAAAAAAATTGTTTTGGAAGATGACACTAAAATCTCTAAATTTGAAGTTATCAAAGAGGTGAAAAAACAACATTTCAACTCCTTATTCACTCAACAATCACAATCAGAGTAGAAGAATGAGGTAAATTTGCTTGAGCACATCCCAGCGGTGATATCCAATGAATAAAATAGCGAATTGACAAGACCCATAGACGAAGTTGAAATTAAAAATGAGATTTGGAGCCTAGACCTAGACAAAGCACCAGGGCCAATTGAATTTTCCATATACTTTTTTAGATTTTTGGGGGATCTAATAAAATATGATCTAAAAAGAATCCTTATGTACACTTAAAGGTCATGCAAGTTGGGAGGAAGCATGGACTCTTCTTTTTTAGCATTATTTCCAAAAGAATCAGATCCCTCTTCTGTTGATAGATTACAGCCCATATCCCTTTGAAATTCCTCATATAAAATCATGACCAAAATTATTGTTGTTTGAATGAATAATTTAATGCCTAAGATTATATCAGCTAACCAAGGAGGGTTTATGCATAACAAGTATATTATTGAAAATATAGTTTTGGTGCAAGAAGCAATCCATGCAAGATTTGAAGCAAACGAAAAATGAATAGTAATTAAACTAGACATGGCTAATTCCTTCGATTAGTTAAGGCACTCCTTCCTTGTTTAAGGTCCTAGATAAGTTTGGTTTTAGCACTAACTTTGTTCACTGGATTACCTCATGTGTGAGTTCACCTTAGATAGCACCATTAATTAATGGTTGTCCCACCTCTTTTTTCAATGTAGTAGGGGCTTAAGGCAAGGATGCCCTCTATCTATTCTCTTGTGTATATTCATGGTAGAATCTATCAGTTGTAAGCTTGAATCAAAAAGAGTTGTTGGCAAACTTCCAAGAATTAGGATTTTCAAGGGTATTAAAAGTATTAACCATTTTTAGTTTGTTGACAAGACACTCTTTCTAGGAGGTGTTGCTCTTATCATAACTTCTAGATTCAAGAGTATGTTGGACTCATTTTTGGATGCTTATGTATGACCAATTAACTGTCAAAAATTCCAAATATTCAAATGGCATTCTAGCACATAGGTAATGCACATGATTTCCAGACTTCTCCAATTTCCATTGGTTGATAATTGGGCTTCTTTCCACTATCTTGGGATTCTCATTTTTCTAAAAGGTACCACCTCTCAAGCCTAGGTAAAAATTTTGAATAAAATCAAAAACAAATTTGGGCAATGGGGATCTCAGTGGTTTAATCATGTTGGTCGAGTTGTTCTGATTAAATCCATTCTCAACTTTTCCTTTGTATCAAATTCTCTACTTTGTTGCATCCATCTAACATTATGAATCAAGTGTTTATGAATATCATGAAATTTTTTATGGCAGGGTGGCAGATCTAACTCAAAAAAGTATCATCTTTTCAATTGGAAAACATTGAGAAGTCCAAAGGACAGAGGTGGACTAGGAATCAAAGATTCAACAATGATGAACATGGACTTGAGACAAAATTTGCTCTGAAGAATGATCGTTGGTTCTCTAGAATGGTGGAAAAAGATTTTATGGAAAAAAAAATATTTTAGAGGCGTGGAGATAAAGATGTGTTGAAAACCCCCTAAAAAATCAAAGAGGATCTCCCATCTTGAAGTTTCTAAAAGTCATTAAAGTCATTATACCATTAATTAAGGCAAAGCTCAGATAGACCCCTGAAAATGGGAAAAGTGTGAGGATATGGTATAATAGTATCAGTGGGATGAAGATTTTTCTTAGCAATGAGAACTTGGCCCCTCTCAAAGTGTGGTTGGAGAGTAGAGAACCTCCAAACTCTTTACGAAATTTCTAAATGGGATGATTCTTCGGGGATTTGGAAAGTTTGGAGTATAGGTTCCCCCCAAAATCCTATCTCCCCCCTCGTTATCTCATTATTTCATGCTCTCTCTAGATGTGCCCCTTTGAGTTTTTCTAAAAAGGACATAAGTGGCTAGGGGGAATCTCGGTACTTAATTAAATCCAAGTATATTCTTCAATTGGAGGTGTCTAATATAGCTCAAAAATCAC
Source organism: Picea engelmannii (assembly GCA_009831015.1). Classification (NCBI taxonomy): domain Eukaryota; kingdom Viridiplantae; phylum Streptophyta; class Pinopsida; order Pinales; family Pinaceae; genus Picea; species Picea engelmannii. The sequence goes on from ML804705.1 coordinate 173,842, forward strand.
CTTTATGGAAGAAAATTTGGTGCAATGACAGCTTGTTGAAGATCAATATTTTCTTTTGGACCCTGGCTCATGGAAAAATCATCATTTATGATAATATAAGGAAAAAGGGAGTTGTGAGCCCAACTCAATGTGTATTATGTACCATCAATGAAGAGTTGTCCCACCATTTATTCTTCAAATGTAGTTATGCAAAAGAAGTTTGGGAAATCTTCTTTGTTAGATTGAATCATTGTGTTAAGTGGCCTCTTACCCGGGAATAAATGTTTATGATTTGGGGGAAAAGATATTGTGGATCTTTCCAAAATAATAAAACATTTAGAAGAGTTTGGAATTCCCTTCCCGAATTCCTCTGTTGGAAGGTATTTCTTGCTATAAATAAGAAAAAATTTAATGATGAATGGATCAAGTTGATGCAAATTGCCTCCAATGCCAAGGCTCTCAGGTTCGAATATCTATGACTTAGTATTAAAGTACATGATCAGTCACTGGATATTTTTTAGGAGGCCTAACTAGCAATTTCAACTCGATCAAACTAGATTATCTCTCTTACCTTCTGTAGTTGGATCAACCCCTTGTTGGCATATCAAGAAAGAGCCAACTAAATTCCTTGAATGGAGGTTACAACAACACAACAACTAATTATTCTTTGGTGGTGCTTCCAAAAACAATCCAAGGGCGGCATGTGTGAGGGAGGAGTCTTCATGATCCCAGTGGATACAAGATTATTTTTTACGCCTGGGGCCCAGGGAACGTGTCGAATAATCTAGTTGAAGGTTACTTGTTGTGGTATAGGCTCCTCATCACCAAATAAAATGGCCTCGTGACCTTGTCCATCTTTGGGGATTCATTGTTGATCATAAAAGAAATGATCACTCAATCGAATCCTAGAGGGAATAAGCTCCATTACATTGTCTCTAGAATCAAATAAGTTTTAACACACTTCGACCAGGTCCCCCTCTTCCACAACAAGAGAAACTTGAATGATGAGGTGGATACTTGGGCAAAATTTTCCACAACATTAAATCCTAGAGCCATAATTAAAAATGGGGGTACCAACTATTGCACAATCCCTTGGATTTTTTCATTAGTGGTTATTAATGAACATCAAATAAACCATGTGATTACCAATGAGTCACAGCTGGATGATCCTTTTGAAGGGTGTCAAGAGCAAGTGAGCCTCTCTCTCACAATTAGTTTGGTAGGTCTCACCTATTGTAACACACCCAACCCCCTAAGTACTTTCTAAGGAATGGGGTATCAAAATTTTCACTTATTTTCCTTGGAATAAAACCCCAATTGAAGGTTTCCATTGTCTTTTTCTTGTCAAGAGATTTCCAATGGCTATAATTATGCTCAAATCCGAACCCTGGACCAAAATTTATGGCCCCCTAAAGTTTCAAGCCTTCTTTCCCAAACACCTCAATGCGGTATCCACGTGACTCCATGTCACATGTGTCATTCAACATGGCACTGACACATAATAAAACGTCACCTTATAGTGTTGACATGGTTGATGGCGTGGATACTTCCATGGCATCTGCCACCTGGCCCATCGGGCTCTCGTCTTATCATCATATCAGCTCCCATGGATCTCTCGTACTCAATGTTTTAAATAAATTCTCCCAACAGTTGATATTTAGGGCTTTGGCCCACTGAGGGTATCGTCTCACCGAGATACGAGACCGTCGGCCCCCAGGTAAACCCATACTCATGCCAATCTTAGGCGCCTGAGCTGATAGTTTGGATAGCACTTAAGACGCGCAACCCTACCATGATCTGCCACCTGGTGTGACACATGGTCGTATATTTTCCTCCCACCTGACTCAAAAAATATAATTTACCCTAACACATGGCTCAATATCCACTTGACACGTGGACCAAACATGAAACTCCACATCACCATAGAGGACAAAGACTCGCGCAACCAAAGGTTGACACGTATCCATTTCTTATAATGTTATTAAGTTAATTAATCAATATTACCTTAAAATCCCACTCCTTAGTATTCATTTATTTAATCCACATTATGGATAATTAGTCTTCATTAATTTAATATCTCACCTAATGACATTCTTAGCTTAAGCTAAATTATCGGCTTGGTAAATATAAAGGATTTACTTTTCCCTGGATATATTAAATGTCAAATCCACCTTCTTGTACTTTCTCGAGATCCGATATTCCGATAGAGGAATTAGTAATAATTATTTTTATTAATTAAAATATGCACTCAAGATTATCATACTAATTTACATTATGCATATATCGGCCCCGGGTAAATTGTTTACTCCATGTTCATTCACTCCCCATCCACAATGCCTGATTTTAAGTGGGAGATTAACGGTAATATTTTATTAGTTTAATACTCTGGATTTGTTATCATATATATATATTCTCCTCGACCCCGACATATAACTTACCACACCTAAATTTATCCATGTTGGCCCCGAGATCGTAACTCACCCTACTCATTTTATGTTTCAAACTTTGCACGAAAACCCGGTGAGGATCCCATTGTTACACATTATTTTCATCATCCCTATGACTGTTAATGATGTAAACCTATATGTTTCCTTCAGAGGGGTCAGTGGCCTGAATTCCTGAAGAAAGAAGGGAGAAGAACTTTTCTGAGAAAAAAAATTGCATTTTCCTTTGTAAAAACCCTATTAAAGAGGATTTTTGCATCCTGCACTATAGCTAGGGTGTAAAAATGCCTGATTTTCACAGGTTGCACCATAGATAGGTCGCGAATTTTTCGCAGGTTGCTATATAGGCAAGGTGTGAAAATGCTCATACGTGGGAAAAACGAGCATCTTTTCGATGCTTCTAGAAGGATAAAATTCCATGGTGAGGTGGCATCCAAATGGTTTGGATCTTACTCGCTTTCATGATTTAGTGGGATCATCCTAACCTCCTCACCTTATCCTCTTCAACTTATAAAAGGAGAGGAGATCTCATGGAGAAGGTTAGCTTTTTGAGCTTTGGAGCTTTTAGGGATTAGCTTGGATTGGATTGGATTGATCTTTGGAGATTGTTAGCTTGGCTAGATGAGCCATTTTGTCAAGATAGATTATGAATATTATTAGATCTATGCTCTCAGAATTATTGGAGTGGAAGTGTGTGGAGAACGAAGGACAGTTGGAAGGGACCTTACGACATCAAGGCCATGGTTTTAATCTCTCTTTCACATTTAATAGGATACATAAATATGATTATTTCCTATAAAGCTTGTTGTGTTTTATTGTATGATTCCTTGATCACATACATAGGTTTATATTGAGTTTATGCTATTACTATCACTTTGGTTGGTTGCATTCTTTTGCATGATCATCATTGTATGAGTGTTGGAACGGAGCTAGGATGGAGATGGTGAGAGGAAGTGGCATTTAAACGGTATGTCACCTATCCCTCTTTAGTTAGTAAATTCAATATTTAAAACTTAAGGAAGCGTCATGTTTTGGTGTGTTTTGTTCTAGATCTAGGTGGATCTAGGGAGATCAGTTAGTGTCTGCACCTACTGATTTATCCAATAACAAAATTGGCGACCATACTGGGGAAACAACTCATTTTGTATTTTTTGTTGGCCATTTGCTCTTAACCTACTTTTTTCATTACCAACCAGTCTCTTAGTCTGTAAGAGACCCTTATAGACTCTCTATACCTAGAAGTTCACTAAAAAAAATTGTCCTTTTTCAAAATATTTCTTGATTACAAACCTTCTCACATTGTACCTTTCTGTGACTTGCGATAATCATTGATGTTTGCACCCTACCGTTCAATCCAATGCGACCTTCTCGCACCCTGCCTGTATCTAGACTGCGAGAATCCCTAATTATCGCACTGTATCCCACTACCAAGATGCTAACTCATTTGCAAAAGTTTTGGATTAGGTCTTCCTATCATTTTGATGGCCAGATTTGTTTGTTTATCTGGGGAGAACTTCTTTTTCCGGTGTTTGACTATTTCTTGACTTCAAATTTTGCGGTTGATTAGTTTTCGGGGATCAAAAACTCTTCTTATTCTTTTTCCCAATTTTTTCTTCTTGACCTTTTATCAACAAGGGTATAATCTCGGATTCTGTGATCCGAGTGCTTGTTTGATCAAAAGCCTTTGATTGGATTAAAAGTTGGGATTGATTGTGTTTTCGGATTGCTTGCTGCCTGGAAAGTTCTTTGTCCATGTGCATTTGGCAAACTACTTTCTTGTCATTTTTATTTTTATCTACATTAAAAGTTTGATTTGGGTGCTTGTTGAGTATATCAATTTTTGTTGATTACTTGAGCTTTCTTCCTTACATCCCTGTTTTGGTTTGTGAAAGAAAAATTAAAGCCTTGTTTTTCTTTAGAATTGTTTAGTGAAAAGAACACTTCTTTTTGTGAATAACTCGCAGTAAAAGAGAAACTTTGTCTAGGTTGTTTTTGTTTTGAAGTGATTTGCTATTTTTTTTTAGCTTCTTTGAAACAAAAAT
>ML804705.1:178406-204727 GCA_009831015.1 Picea engelmannii
AAAGCCTTGTTTTTCTTTAGAATTGTTTAGTGAAAAGAACACTTCTTTTTGTGAATAACTCGCAGTAAAAGAGAAACTTTGTCTAGGTTGTTTTTGTTTTGAAGTGATTTGCTATTTTTTTTTAGCTTCTTTGAAACAAAAATATTATTTCTTTCTTTGCATTAGATTGGGGGCATCCTTGCATTTGAAGTAGTGAAATTGCATGATTTTTGGTCTTAAATTCTTTAAAAAATCCCCCCTCATGGTCGGGGGTGGCGTGAATCGTGTATTGGTGTACAGTCTATTTGTCTCACTTCTTGAAAATCTTGATATTGGCGAGTTTAGTAAATTTTGGGTTTCTTGTTCTATTGCAGTCTAGGGCGTTGTAAAGTATTACATTGTTGATTAAGTATATGGATTTTTTACATTATTACAATGAACATAGGTGAAATCAGCTAGTATATTGTTTAAACAATATGATTCAATAATGGTATGATTATATCCAAATTCATAAATTAAAATATTAAAATCAATATTATTAAAAAATATTATTTGATTTTTTAATGAGTAATTGAAATTTTATTAAAAAACAAGAAGCTACATTTTCATACCCACAACACAGAGAAATTCAACACTGAAACATATTGGTGCATTGTATTCATTTGAACAAAATGGTGCATCTAATACATATCTATGTACATGTACGTTTCAATTATTTCTAGTCACAAGTGTGTTTAAAATATTATTATGCACCCATACGATATACATGTATGAACATGCCAATGATAATCATTGTAATAAGAGCACCATTGCTTATAACTACAACAACAACATGGTTCCATTCAATGAAATAATTTCCATGGTCATTAATGTTATCATTACCATTACTAAGACTTCATGATGCAGAAGGATATATATGCACTAGTTCTTAATCATATATAAAGCACTAGTGTTTTCCAATATATAATATGCACTAATGTGTATTAAATAGTTATGCACTAGTGCACGTTGGTGTTTGAAGTGCACTTGGGAAAAAAACCTTTGTTAAAATATTTGGTTACCCAAAAAAATTAGTTAAAGTGAACATTCAGTGAAACCTCTACTATTAATAACAGAGGTTTTAGTAGAGATTTTTTAATAATTTTTCTCAATCTTGTAACACTAAAAACCTCCGCTAAGTGGTGTTTCATTGTAGTGCAATAATAGACTCCCCAACATTTCAAACCGGTGTCAAAATATTTGAGATCCAATCAGATAATCTATTTGATTTATGTGTTACGTCTTGGGTGCACATTCCTATAAATCTCAACTTTCAGGAAATCATGCGAAGTCTAGAATTCAAAGAAAAATTGGCCCAAGAGTGGGTTACGATTAACCATAAGGTTGTCAAAGAACATATGCAGTTTTTAACATCCATTATAATTAAGCCTAGTAGATTTGAACATGCAAGCTTAGAATCATACCACATAATCAACCTCTTGCTTATCTAGCAGAAAATGAATTACAAATATTCCCAAAATTCTTTCACTACTTTCTAGAAAATATTGAGAAGCACATTCCCAAAATTGACTCAGATGAATCTCATCGGGCTAAAGATCACCATAAGGTATATATGAAAGCTATCAAATTATCAAAGGTTCGATACAAATATTTAGTTTCCATACTTTTCCCATTCACTTTCTAACCTTGTGATTTCATAACTAGTAAATACCATTCATAGTTGGTAAGATTTAAAGTGGTTATTTCTTAAAAAAATTCGAGCTAATAAAAAATTCAGATTACTATCCCTACAAGTTGTTGAAATGAAATTGTAGCGTGAAGAACAACTTTAATATTTTAACACTAAGTTTGATATGCTATACCTTTGAATCTCTACAAATAAAAGACTCTTTCTGGAACTCATGTTGGAATTTTACCTTGATTCCTTAGACCCTACTATAGCTCTTCTTATGAAGAGAGAAATAATTCCAAATATAAAATTAGAGCTCACTTATGTCAAATATATTACATTTGAGAGACATATGTCATTTATAGGTTATCCCCAACCTCAAAGTCAAACATTTGAAATGAAATAAATACAAGGCCGTTGTATAAATTTTCTATTGGCTTTTTCAACTTGTTAAAGCAAAATGGATAAGGCTCTCCCCATAAACAAAATTCTCAACATGCCAAGAATTTGGGTGCTTTAGTGGGTCAAACAACAATAAATTGGGTTCTTTAGTGGGTCAAACAACAATAGGCATGCCACTCTAAAACAAGGCTTTTATAATTCAATAATTGTTAAAGTTTTACTTATACAGCTAGCAGTTACAGTTCTTCTTTATTATTATAATCATTTAGTACATTTGTTGCATAAATAAGATCACTAAAAGAGAGGCAATCACAAAAACAATAGAGACACACAAATTATCCTTAGAAACCCTCATGGGGGAGAAAACCCAGCAAAAACTTCCTCAATATAGATAGATCAAAGACCGAACAAAAGATCCTCCTCTACTCCTTCACTAGGAAGAGTAGCACACCACTTAACCAAGAAATACTGAGAGATAGACCAAAACCCTCCTTGACGTCACCCCCAATTCCAACAGCTTATCCTCCAAGACTTGTGCACTGTAGAGATAGATTGTGAGTGTGTCCAAATGAGGCACTGACCTCTCTTATAAATAGTGGTCTAGCCATCCTATAATTATGTTTGGGTCGACCTGTCACTTTACCCTCTTAATTTACATTTAACTGTCAAGGCACAATAGGGCCTACTTTTTCTAAGGCTGATCCAGGTGGATATCGGTGTCCATGCACCTTTTCCAACTGGCACAAAACAATTTTCTGGCAATTCTGGTAATTTACTATTTTTAGCAGTTTTTCGGGCCTTGAAACTTCCAGAGCTGTTTTGAGGCCCTAAATGGTGTTTTTTTGGGAAAAGAAAGAAATTCCATGTTTCAAAATGAATCTCCTTGACGATGCCTTTCCAATGGGCTATCATGCGCCTAAAACAGAGATCGTATGAAAAAGTTACGACCGCAGGAAGTTGATGTACTAACTTACCCAAACGGAGCCCATATGACTTTTGGCACTTCATCTCCTAGGGTTAGGTTTTTGGATGTCTAGGGTTTTTGGCATTCCTTTTTATTGTAAAAATTCCTTCAGAGCCTCATTGTAACAATCTTCTTGCGAATGAGCGCAGTCGTCACATCTCTTCCTAGAGATAAGCCGCCACCATTCCAGTAAGCTTGTTGCATTTTACAGTTTCAGTTTATTTCCTTATTGAATAGAAAACCAACTTTACTGTATCTCTGTTATTTTATGTTAAGCACCTGTTAATAATCTGTAGTCATTTATTTCTGCTCATAAAATCTGGATCAGTGGTATCAGAGTGGTTTTCTCCTTGTCGTCTTAATGCATCTCCCCAACGAGGTCAGAGTACAAAGAGTTGGGTCTCGAGCTGTTAATGCATGTCCTTATGACCATTAATGATAAAAACCTATATGTTTCCTTTAGAGGGGTCAGTGGCCTGAGTTCCTGAAGAAAGAAGGGAGAAGAACTTTTCCTGAGAAAAGAAGTTGCATTTTCCTTTGTAAAAACCCTATTAAAGAGGATTTTTGCATGTTGCACTATAGCTAGGGTGCGAAAATGCCTGATTTTCATAGGCTGCACCATAGCTAGGTCACGAAGTGTTCGCAGGTTGCTATATAGGCAGGGTGTAAAAATGCTCATATGTGGGAAAAACGAGCATCTTCTCAATGCTTCTAGAAAGAGAAACTTCCATGGTGAGGTGGCATCCAAATGGTTTGGATCTTACTCACTTTCATGATTTAGTGGGATCATCCTAACCTCCTCACCTTATCCTCTTCAACTTATAAAAGGAGAGGAGCTTCTCATGGAGAAGGTTAGCTTTTTTAGCTTTGGAGATTTTGAGGATTAGCTTGGATTGGATTGAGCTTTGGAGATTGTTAGCTTGGCTAGATGAGCCATTTTGTCAAGATAGATTGTGAATATTATTAGATCTATGCTCTCGGAATTCTTGGAGTGGAAGTGTGTGGGGAACGAAGGATAGTTGGAAGGGACCTTACAACATCAAGGCCATGGCTGAAATCTCTCTTTCACATTTAATATGATACAAAAATATGATTCTTTCCTATAAAGTTTGTTGTGTTTTATTGTATGATTCCTTGATCACATACATAGGTTTATATTGAGTTTATGCTATTACTATCACTTGTTGGTTGCGTTCTTTTGCACGATCATCATTGTATGAGTGTTGGAACGGAGCTAGGATGGCGATGGCGAGAGGAAGCGGTAATGGTATGTCACCTATCCCTCTTTGGTTAGTAAATTCAATATTTAAAACTTAAGGAAGCGTCATGTTCTGGTGTGTTTTGTTCTAGATCTAGGTGGATCTAGGGAGATTAGTTAGTGTTTGCACCTACTGATTTATCCAATAACACCCATGTATTATGATCATTTAAAAAAAGTATTATTATGGGCCCCTAGTAATCCACACTCACGCTTGTCTTCCATTTCAATCCCTCGGTGTCAAATGGCTCGGTTAATAATATTATATTGGCATATCGTTAAGAGAGAGGAAAGGATTTATAATTTCCCAGGCATTTGAAATAATATGATAAAATACACTCAATCGGAATGTATTCCAGAATTATAAACCTTACCTTTGTACAGTCTGAGATTTTGTATATCTGGATTAATTTGGTAAAATTAATACTTTCCCCAAAAAGAATTCCCAAGCCTTCCACCTCTAGTGCACAAGAATGAAATTTATGGTTTAATATAAGAATTTATATTTAGGAAATCCAACTTATTAAGACAATAAGACAATGAAATAGTAAATTGGGAAAATTTACTAGGAATTACCAGCCCCCTTACACCAAGCAGATTTGGCTCATGAAACCTATTAATATTTATAAATACATACATTTATTATTTTATGTTTCTTTATATAAAGTAAAATCTCTTGGGAATAAAATTTCCCATAGTAAAAGTCACCACAAATTAAGGGATTATTTCCTAATTTATAGGAAATGTAGCGCTCTTAATAGCTACACTGTATGAATATAATTTTACTTGTAAACCATATGAAAATTTCCAAATTTGTCATATTTTCAAGACACAATTTAAAATAGATATTTACAAATTCCAAAATAAAATTCATGAGATTTTGTATTTTTATTTTAATTAGGAAACTATAGTTTTATTTCCCATTCCTTTCTTAATATCTATTTTAAAATATTTTTGCCTCTTATCAATGTTTGGCCTATTTCCAGCCTTAAGTCCAAACGAAGGCCTGGAATTCTCTCCAACTTTAGTTCTTAGCAGATTTTCTTAGGTCAACAGAGTGACCAAGGCCATCTGACCTATCTTGAGGTTTCTATAAAAAACTATATTTCCCTAATTTTAGGTTGTTTTGTGAAGACATTATTGGTCTAGTCTTCAATACTAACCCTGGGATTCTTATTGTCTTGCAGAAGAGTTGGGAGTGATTAGTAAGAAAAATCTTGAGTTGGCACAGATATGACAACCAATATATTATAGCATTCTGATGACAATTTAATGAGAGTGTAGTCAATAGGTAAAGTTATCTACACAATACTTTTCAGTTGTAACACTCTTCTAAACACATAAATTCCTCAAGCTATCATTTAACAGGAGACTGGATTCACACCACTCGGAATACATTTTGCAATATTATTGAACTTAACATTTGCATAAATTAAAAACATAAATACTTATCTGAGATTTTCAAATTGATTGGAAACTGTTGATGGGTGATTCTTTTTCCACCCAACCATAGGCACACATGTATTTTGTCCATATTTGTAGCTAGCCACCCGCGAGCCAGAAGATGATGCCATGAAGGTCTCACTTAGTAACAAAGATAAACATATGAAGGTTTTTGTCCTTCATCAACCTAAATAAGAAAGATAGATTTATAGTTTCACCAAGCAAGGGGGCCTTCTCTTGACTCAAAGAGTCGCCATAGTTAGCTTGCACAACTAACATTCAAAAATTTGTAGCCCCATTTATCAACTTGATTTAGAAATTCTTCCTCGCTATTTCTTACTCAAAAAACCAAGAAACTTAACTTCTCTTTTCTTGCTATGAACCAGAGGCATTTTTCTCCACATTCTCTCCTCCATTTCATCCCAGACCTAACCACATGTGTCCTCTCTCTTCTGCCCACGATCTTCCTCATTTTCTTTCCTTTTGTAGCAAGATTTCATAGTTCAAATCCCCAAATTTGTGGGTCGGCCCAAAATTATCTAGATGGGTACTTTTCTACCCATGCTTCTGAGGCAAGGCAATTTTGGTACAACACTCATTCTTTCTCATAATTGTGGGAAGTCGATAGTTCAACTCCCAACTTCTTTCATTAATTGAAATTCTAGAAAAATGGGCAATCATGGTTTTTCTTGAATATTAAATTGGCAAGGGAATTTCCTCACTGTTTCCTTCTAATGGCACCATCTTTGTGCAAGTGCTCCACCCATCAACAGTTTTTTTTTATTGTCATCAAAATGAATTTAAATTTTTTATTGTTCATCATGGTCCAACCATTAAGCATATTATCCATGAATCATGGAAACAATTCGCATATATTTACATACTGGTGGAATAGAGGTATTAAAATTCCCTCCCTCTTAAAGGAACATCATCCTCAGTGTTCTTTGCATATCAACAAAACTAGCCATGCTTCCATATTTTAGTTGCTTCAACAATGTTTTCCTCTTCTTGGTCTGGTCCTTTCCCAAAATCTTGGCATTCAACACATTCCTACAACAATTTCAAACAACAAGCATATTAATCACAATTTTATGCAAAAACATTTTTTTTGTTGTTGTTCATAATTCAAGAGTAAATGTTTCATATCAAAACAATACCTATCTCTGTAGTTCATGGATCTGCATCCATATAGCTGTCACATTTACTTGGCTCACTATTTTTCTTGACATACCCATTTTCCTCATGATCCAAATCAACAGATAACAAGGGTTATCGAAGTCTCCTCTTCCTTGCGGTCACTCACCTTCCAGGCTCAGGCATTCCCTTTTCTTCTATACAGTCCCTTAGGTGATCCATCTTGCCTACCAAGGATTTCTCACACAAGAAGAGTTCCAAGACTTCATTGAGTCTTACAGTCGAGGCATCCCTATGGCTTTCTCTGAGGCGTCCCTCTGGCATGTGTTACCAGAACACAACATTCTCTATGGTGATCATGGCATATCACATTGTTCTCATGTCACAACAGTAGCCTTTTTCCATGCTTTCCAGTTCGACAACCATCATTTTTCCCTCTGGTACAGATCTGTTATCTCACATGTATCACATGCATACACTAATCGTGAGATTTGTATCAACAGTTTCCAGTTTCAAACCTCATGCCACATAGGCATGAAAATTTTTATACATATTCTAACTGTCAACACCCTCTCTGATATTAACTTATCAGTGGTGCTTCATGGAAGCTCCTAAGGTCCATTCATCAATTCTTTGAACATCATCATTTTTGTATTCATCCTCTACTTGAGGTTGCCCACCATTGGTACTTGTATTCCCCAACAACTTCAATATTTTTCTACTCATAACAAGCATTATCACATTTAAAGTTATATCAAGTGTCATGTAAAATCAAAATGGACGTATCATAGCATTTAATTCAACAAAAATGTTTCCAGATATGTCCCAACATATCTATGTGCATTCTACCACATCATGCTCAATGTGCTCACTAGTGAAATCACAAAATATTTTAGTTGTTTTGGTATTCTACAACCATCAACATTCTCATGCCTTAAACATTTGCACGTAACAACATTTAAATTTTATCCTCCTAGAGAAACATAGTAAACAACAAGAGAAGAGTCAAGGGATTTTTCCCCTTTTCCAACTCATTGATACAATCTGAAATTTTCAGTTCAATTGAATTGTTTCCAAGGATTCTCTGCCTTCGCACAACATGGATTAATCAAGGTTATTCATTTAAACATATTGATAAATTTCTTCTTCTCTGCTTTTACATCTGTTCTTTTAAAGCATCCAACTCTGTTAGACAATTCAAAGTTTATGAGTGAGAAAAATATTCCTCCTTTTCTCCTTCTTTGCTTTTGAAATGAATCCCCTTTGGGATCTGCCCGCTCCCTTCTTTGAGTAGTCTCAGTCAAGTTTCAAATTTACCTTTCTTGAATATAATCATCATATTACGACATCATGACTAGCTCACAATTCAATTTCATTGCAGTGCATATATGCACCTTAACCATAAATTGAATCAAAATGATTAATAAATCACCTGTATGTCTTTCACACATGCATTATATTTTAAAATGCAATCCAAGATTCTTATACAAATAGGCTTTGCAGCCTATTTCCTAATTTTCTAGTAGTCATCAATATTATGGATCAGTTCTCCTGACAAAGATCTTTACACAATTCCTCTACATGGAACTTATTCAACTTGTGACTTTCCTTGTTGCATATCCATCATTGTCTAAAATGACCTCAATGTTGAGTCAACATCGGCTTCATCACTTCAGAAATTACCCAATATTCCATAAGGAATATAAGCATACATTCTTATTATGCATCCAGATTGTGCATTCACATATGCAGATTATTCTATCAATTTGTAATAAAATTGTGCTTTCATGCACTTAACCACATGCATCAACATATTGTGTGTCTACCATAGGCACACTTTACATTTTCATATCCATGTTTATTTAAAATTCTTTAATGCATGATTGTTCACAATCATTTACATGCAATTTTCAGACGCATATTTCTTTTTCCTTCTATAATAACAACATAGCTTCTTGCTCATTTCTCTTTCAGCATTTTATATTATTTTTTTATGAGGGATGGAGTACACCCTCCTAGCTATTATTTAAATAAAGAAAATAGAATCCTTAAAACATAGTCTGCTATGTATCCATAACATTACCCAATCCTGGCAAGTACAAATATTGCCTCACAGCTCGCTTATTTAGGTAGTCATATCATGCCTTTAGTATACATATACTCATACATCATACATGTGCATCGTTTGCACATTTCTATATCATTCCTATTCATTTATTTGATCTTAATGCCAACATTCTCTTATGAGCGCTTATAGTCAATTCACATGACAAGTCTCATAGGGATATTTGTAATTATGTCACCCTCTCTACATGGCAACAACTATCAAGAAAACACTCTTCCTCTTCTTCTACTAAAGCATTCCACAATTTAGATAACATAAGTAGGTAATTACAACAATACCCCAGGAAACAAGATAACAATTCCAACTTCTCTTCATGCCTTAAATCTTTGTTGGTCAACAGACCTTTATCTGTTAGGATATTTAGACACTTAGGAGTTAGTTAATAACTACTTGGTCTAATGTGTCATTAGGTAAAAATGTGTTTCTTGTGTTTCTTTAGTATGCATTTGTAGTTACGACACTCGACGGTCACGATATGTTCTCGACATAGAGTGATATGACGGTTCATACTCTCCACGATCTTAACGGCCGTTGATCGGTGGCTTAAAACCCGATTGTTCCATGATATTTATTTAAAGAGCATGGAGGGTCATTTACCAATGATCGATTGTGAAAAACTCTCTTATAAAATCTCTCTGTAATATTTTTCTTTTGCATTAATAAACTTCTCCAAGTGGCCGCGTTGGCTGGGGCCGTGGATGTTTCCCCGTAGGGGTTTTACCATGTGAAAACATCGGTGTGTTGATATTTTATCTGGTTATATGAGTGGTTATTGAAGGTGTTTGTCCTCTGTTGGAATACTTGTGTTGTCGAACATGGTATCAAAGCCTGTTTGAAGACCCACTCCTGTTGTAGATCAAGATCGTGAAACCGAGTTGTCTCATCTCCATTTTTTGTCATTTTTGTACATTTATGGGCTTAGAGGATTGTTTCATGATGTTCGAAGCATTCGTTTCATTTAGTAAAACTTTTTTTTTTCACTCGAAAAGGTTTCTGTTTGCCCAAGATACAACCATTACATTGAGATCTGGAGGTATAAAGCTTGAATACGCATTTTTTAAATTTTTGCAAAGTAGTATTTTGGTTTTGTATTATTTATTTTTGGGTTGCTACTCTTTTAGATATGTGTATTCTCTTTTCCCCGTGACCTGTGCGATCTCGGAAAATCAGAAACAGATAGGAAAAGGTGCATCTTCCGGGTAAGCTAACCGAGATCTAACCCTTGTTGTCATCGAGAAACAAAATTTTTTTCTTGTGTGAAAAGAGTTTTTTTTAGCAGGCTTTCCAAGGCCGTCTTCAACAAAAAAAACAACAATAACCCTCCTTCTGAACATTACAATATGTTTTGCTAGACCATTTAGTTAAAAGTTGCTTTATTAAGTAAGAGGTCTTGAGTTCAAGTCTCTCTTTTGTTACTTTTTTTGAAAAAGTTCATGCTAAAATTGTAAAGTGTATTTCACTTCAAGTATAAAAGTGAATCACTATAAGTAGCTTTAATATTTTATTTTGCATGCAACTTTTATGTTATAAAGTAACTTCATTGTAAAAGTGATCCCCACTTCTCTTTATAAAAGTGGGTCACTTCATAAAGCAACTTACACTATCACGTGGCCATTTGGTTACCGTTTGTCTTTTTTTAAAAATGGAATAACTCTCACATCCGAAGTCCGTTTTCAATGTCGTTTTTTTTTAAACCATATAACTTTTACAGCTCTTTCCATCCAGATCATTAGTTTCAATTTTTAAATCCATATTATCTGCATATTTAATATGGCTTCTACAAGTAATGTCTTTCTTACCAGAACCAACTACTTCCAATGGAAATCTCATATGGAAGATTTATTAAGAAGTAAAGGCTTGTATTGGATTACCTTGGGAAAGGGAAAAGCACCCATTGATGATGATAAGAAATTCAAATGGGATAATAGGAGTGACGAAGCACGTGAACTAATTGGAATGTCCATCTCTCATGATTTAAGGTTTCTCCTTAAAGAAATTGATGACCCCGAAAGGGCTTGGGAAAATATTGAATCTTTGTCTAGTAAACTCAATATTATTCGAGCACAACAGTTAGAAAATCAAGTAATGACCTTGAGTCCAAGTGATTTTTCTTTCCTTGGAGACTATCTATCTAAGTTTAAAACACTCAGAATTTTATGTGAAGAATGTGAGATAAAAATGGGGGAAGAGCGTTGCATCTATCTTATTCTTTCTAAGCTAGGTGGTGCATATTATGTGTTGGTATATCCCTTTTATGCCATGAGAGAGGATATAGGGAAAAATTATCAAAAACCAACCCTTGAGTCATTTTGTGTTTCTTTGATTAGAGAGCAAGATAAGTTTGTACAACTTGGAGTGATCGACACTATAGGTACCTCCAACAAAGCCTTAGTTTCCCAACAGAAAGATAAACCCAAGTATCCCAAGAAACAACATCCTCGCTACAACAACAAGTAACATAAGGGTCCCAAACCCTCTTAGACGGTTTTAGCTCCTAATGGTGAACAAGGAGAAAAATATAAAAATAAGAAGACTGACAAACATTGCAACTTTTGTGATAAAGATGGTCATGATGAGTCCAAATGTTTCAAGAATCTGACAACTTTAGAAGCAGCAATGAAGAAGCACAACATCAGTATTGATTCTACTTCTTCTTCTTCTTCTCATGGATATGCACTTTCCACTTATGGTTTCTCCTTCAATACAACTTCTACTTATTCTTCTTATGAGTGGCTTGTTGATTTTGGAGCATCTTATCATATGGCTAAGGATAAAGACATATTTTTTGCTCTAAATGAATGTAACACCAAGAAAATATTTGTTGGTGATGATAGATCTCTTAGTGTTGTAGGATCTGGAACAGTTCAAGTAGATAATGGTCATTTCAATGATGTATCATGTGTTCCAAGTCTTTCTTGTAACCTTTTGTCGGTCTATCAAAGTATGCAAAACATAAATAAAATGATAGAAATGGTAGGATAACAACAATATAACCAGAACAATCACCACAATAACACTGAAATGATATAAGAATAACAACAGAAATAACACTTTGATTCTGAAAGCAATGTTCATGGGCCTCTTCGAGGGGGAAACCTCCAGTTGAGCAGAGCTCTATTACAATAATATCCAAGCTAGGGTTATCATACCCTCAACTCCTATTTATACTAAATATGTCTATCAAAAGAAGCATCTAGAGGAAGATCCTTCTAGAAGCGAAAGCTTCTATTAGGTCTTCTTACATTCAACTTATTCTATTTTATCGCAAGGCCTTATTAATATTGACCTTTATTACATCTGAATATATTGTTCTACCTATGTGCGGGTTAGGACCCTAACATGTCCTCCCCCTTTAAAATAGCCTTGTCCTCAAGGCTTGAGATGTGGAAATTGTTGCAGAATGGTAGTTGGTTCCCAAGTGGCATCTGTTGGAGTTGTATCTTTCCACTGGACTCACACTTCCTTCATGGTTCTCTGACACAGGCGACGCTCACACTAGCCCAAAAATGCTTGTGGTTGTAGCCAAATGGATCATTCTTCGACTAACTCGGGAAAGTTGGTTTGAATTTGGCACTTAGTTCCAATCACCTTATTTAAACATGAAACATGAAAAACAGGATGTAGCTTCGAATGACTGGGCAAAGCTAACTGATAGTCTACTTGTCCCACATGCTTGAGAATGGTATAAGGACCATAAAATTTGGGCGCTATCTTTTGACAATGCTCGGCCTTGAAGGAATTTTGCTTGTAAGGTTGCAGTCGAAGAAACACCCGATCCCTTCTGCAAATTGACGTTCAGAGCGACCTTGATTTGCTTGTTGCTTCATGCGATTCTGTGCCATGACCAAATTCTCTTTCAGGGTACAGAGAAGAGCCTCTTGAACTATAAGTGTTTGGTCAATTTCTTGGACCTTCGAGACACCAGGTAAGTATGAGAGAATTGAAGGTGGCTTCTGTCCATATACCGCTTCAAAAGGAGTCATGCATGTAGCTATATGGTATGAAGTGTTGTACCACCATTCAGCTAGGGGTAACCATTGAGTCCACTGATTTTGCTTTTCTGAGGAAAAACACCTCAAATATGTCTCCAAACACTTGTTGACAACTTCTGTTTGACCATCAGTCTGGGGATGATAAGCTGAGTTGAGATGCAATTGGGTGCCTTGTAGCTTGAACAGTTCTTGCAAAAAATTGTTGTGAAAGTTGGGTCACGATCATAAACAATAGAGTGCAGCATGCCATGAAGCTTGAAGACCTGATCCATGAAAATTTGAGCCACCGTGGATGTTGTAAATGGGTGTTGAAGAGCACAAAAATGAGCATACTTGGAAAGGCGATCAACAACCACCATGATGATTGATTTATTTCTCGATTTGGATAAGACGGTAATAAAATCCATATAGATATCCTTCCAAGTAGCAGGTGGAATCGGGAGCGGTTGTAGTGTGCCCAGAGATTTGACTGTTTCTCCCCTGTTGTGTTGACACACATCACATTCAACGACAAAATTACGAATGTCTTGTTTCATACCATCCCAGAAAAAGGAACGTTTGACCCTGTCATAGGTTTTGGTGAACCCAGAGTGCCCCGCTGTGGGTGTAGCATGAAGCTCAGAAAGTACCATGGATTTAAGCTTTGATTGTTTACTTAAATACAAACGACCTTTGTATTGAAGCTCATCATGGAGCCAAGAGTACCCTGGGGAAGTTGGAGCATTGGAATGCAATTTTTGGATCATATGTGAACTTTTGGGATCTTGTAGCCATTCCTGGTGAATGGCTTGGAGCCAATCTGGTACAATGAAGCAAAGAGAAAAAAGGGATCCTTCATCTTCATATTTTTGGGAAAGTGCATCCACAACCACATTTTCTTTTCCTTTCTTGTAAATGATCTCATAATCATATTCAAAGAGCTTAGTCACCCATTTTGTTGCTCCGGGGAGGAAATGCGTTGTTCCAGAAAATACTTGAGGTTTTGATGGTTTGTCTTAATTTGGAAACGTTGCCCCAATATATAAGGGCGCCACATATCAACAACATGCAGAATAGCCAACATTTCCTTTTCATAGATGGATTTGCCTAGATTTCTTTCAGATAGTTGCTTGCTGGTAAAGGCCAAAGGTCAACCCTCTTGCATAAGGACAACACCAATTCCTTTCCCTGAGGAACCACATTCCAACACAAAGGTCTTTGTGAATTCAGGAAGGGCCAGGACTGGAGTGGTGTGAAAATCTCGAGCAGCGGCTGGAGTCCAAGTGAAAGAGTTCTTTTTTAGGAGAGCAGTGAGAGGTGTTGCAATCTTTCCATAATTATTAACAAACTTGCGCGATAACACCTTGTTAAGCCTAGAAATCCACGCAAGCTCTTAAGAGTCTTTGGGTGAGGCCAGTCTTGCATAGCTTCAATCTTTTTAGGATCCACCCTGACACCATCCTTTTTAACCAGATGACCCAAGTATTCTACTTCTGAGGTGCCAAAATCACATTTAGAATGTTTCAGGAAAAGTTGGTACTGAGAGAGTAGATGGAGAACTCGATCCACATGAGCAAGATGGTATGTCCAGGTTTTTCTATAGATGAGGATATCATCAAAGAAAACTAAGACAAACTGGCAAAGAAAAGGATGGAAGACATGATTCATGAGGCTTTGGAAGGTGGAGGGGGAATTACACAAGCCAAAGGGCATGACCAAAAACTCATAGTGGCCTTCATGAGTTCTAAAGGAAGTCTTGGGAATGTCTGCCTCTTTCATACATATTTGGTGGTAGACCGAATGAAGATCAAGTTTAGTAAAGAATTGGGTGCCACTCAATTCATCCAGGAGGTCATCAATGACAGGAATGAGAAATTTGTCTTTAATGGTAAGTTGGTTGAGGGCATGGAAGTTAAGATACATTTGTCGAGAACCTTCTTTCTTCAGGACCATGACCACAGGAGAAGAGTAGGGGCTCGTACTAGGGAGGATAATGCCTACATTAAGGAGTTCATGGACCATTTTCTCAATTTCATTTTTTTGGGGAAAGGGGTTATGACATGGATGGATATTGGGAGGAAGGCTTCCAGGTACAAGGGGAATGGAATGATCATGAACACCATGGGAAGGAGGGAGTCCTTGGGGAGTGGAAAAGACCAATTGATGTTTAGAAAGGATGGCTTAGAGGTCTTACGGCGCCGAGGGTGTCTCTGTTGCTTGTATGGCATGGAGTTGGGTGATAACACCAGAATGACCTTTTTTGAGTAGCTTTTCCATGCGATGGGAACTAATGATATCAGGTGAACCGACGGTGATGCCTTAGAACTTATATTAGTGGCCCTCCTGGTTGAATTGCATGGTTAAGTCCTTAAAATCCATGAGAATGGGACCCAAAGTCCTTAGCCAGTCTGCACCCAACACAATGTCACAACCTCCCATGTCGATAGCAAACATATGGGATTTCAGGTGGTAGTCACCAATTTGGAGACACATTTTCAAAACACCCTCCACATTTCATGAAACCACCATTGGTAATCATGATTTGGAAATTATTGACGGCATGGATGTAGAAATGAATTTCTTGGGCAATGCAGCGTTGAATAAAATTATGGGTGCTGCCACTATCAACCAGAATGATGACCTTCTGATGCTTGATGTAACCGATTAGCTTGAGGGTTTGGGGAGCGGAGAAGCCAGTGAGAGCATTGAGGGAAATGACCGGTTCTACTTCGGGAGGGTCTGAGGGAGGGGTTATGTCAGTGGAATCAGGTGACTCAGACACAAGGGGAGTTTCTACATCCTCTTCCGAAATATCCTTGGAGATGGCATAAAAAGATTTTGTTCCTTACACTTGTGGCCTGAGAAACATTTTTCATCACAATTATAACAAAGGCCTTTGAGTTGGCGTCCAACCATTTCAGTCCTGGTCAATTTTTGGATCTTTAGTGGAGCAGAGGGAGTAGTGGGATTTACTGGTTTAGGGAAAGGGATAAAGGAGGGTTTTTGGTTTTGAGAAGATACAACCTGTTGTTCTTCTTTATCTCTTTTAGTAACCTCCACCCAACTCTGAGGCCAAGCCATCCTTGAGGCCACTGATAAAACACTGTCAGAAAAAGGCATCAGATATGCCCTCTGTCCGAAAATCCAGGCGCTCAAAGGCAGCTATAAAGTCTTCCACTATTCCTAATTTTTTCAACTTTTTCAAATGGCCCAAATGGTTGGTGTCAGTGTCAAAGCGTTCATAAAGCTCTACCACAAAGTGTGTCCAAGCAATATACCCTTGACGGGAAGTTTTTCTCCATTGCCACCATTGCCAACGTTCTTGATCTAGATGGAGAACACCATACCGAAGTTTGGCCAAGTCATATGTAATGTCTTATAAAGAGAAATAATGTTCCATTTGGGTTACCCAACCAGTGGGGTCCGAGCCATCACATTTGGTCACATCCACCCGCGGAAGGTGTGGGTCACGTTGAAAGTGATGGTTCTGAAATTTATGGGAATGAGAGGAATGTTCACCGTCAATATGTGGAGGTGAGTCAGAGGAAGGGTTATCTATAGGGATATGAAGCTTGGTGCAAAGTGACGAAAAGATAGATTCAAGCTGGTTGGTCAGGTCTTGTTTGATTGCCTCCATTAAGGACTGCATGTTTGTATTGATGGCGGCAACATTGGCACTGAGGTGTTTCGCTTCTTGTTGGGTCTTGGTGAGACTATATTGAAAGGTATTGAAGCAATCTTACAAGTATTGGCTATGGGTATGGGCCATGAGGATGAGGGAACCGTAAAGGGGCGGGTGGGGTCAAAAATTTTGCTAAAAAATGATATGTATGAATGTGATACAAGCGAAGAGATGAAGCCAATGGAATAGGTCTCAAATAATGGTCAAAAAATCTCCAGACTCAATTTTTTTTACACCTGCAGAGTTATACTCCGATCTGAAGAATACTGTAGTGATGAAATGCCCAAATGCTTAACCAAGAAGAATTGTGTAGTGATTTGGCAACCCGAACACAGTTGTGTGGCAATAGATCTGGTCCGTTGGAATTTGTTTATGTTTCTGTCCCCAAGGGTTAGGTATTCAAGGGTTCTACAGACAAGGGTTTGCCCTGTGCTATAGCTCTTTGATATACGTGCAGGGTCCAATAGTAGTACTCAGACCAATATCTTAGGGCACTAACTAAGGAGGATATACCATACCCTTAGCCATACTATCCGACTACCCAGTTACTAGAGAGTATCTTCCTAAGTGTTGTTCTCAGTGACACTATAGCAGTCAGGTGGCCAATCAATTTATCTAAAGAGGGCTTCAGGTAATCTAAGCCAATCCTACATAGGTGTTGTCTGATGCACTACCACTCGAAGGGTTACCAACAGGGGTTACAAGGGTGGACAATAGATGTGCGCTTAAGTACCACTTGTATTTCATGCGTGTATGAATCCCTAAACCGTGGGTTTATGCGTGTAACGACAGATCTTTGTGGCTTAAATATGCCGGAATATGTATCTACCCTGGAAAAAAAAATTAACCCACACTTTATGTCGAGGAAAGTGCTCTGATACCACTTGTAATACACCAAATATAAAAAGTATGCAGAAAAGAAATAAAATGCTAGAAATGGCAGAATAACAACAATATAACTAGAACAATCACCACAATAACACTGAAATGATATAAGAATAAAAACAGAAATATCACTTTGATTATGAAAGCAATGTTCACGGGCCTCTTCGAGGGGGCAACCTCCAGTTGAGAAGAGCTCTATTACAATAATATCCAAGCTAGGGTTCTCATACCCTCGACTCCTATTTATACTAAATATGTCTATCAAAAGAAGCATCTAGAGGAAGATCCTTCTAGAAGCGGAAGCTTCTATTAGGTCTTCTTACATTCGATTTATTCTATTTTATTGGAAGGCCTTATTAATATTGACCTTTATTACATCCGAATATATTGTTCTACCTATGTGCGGGTTAGGACCCTAACAGAATCACTCATTCAGGTGAAGGTAAAACCGTAAAGTTTTCACCTCACCAAGTTGTAATCAAGGATCTAAAATATCCTAAGCATGTTCTTGCAACTAGAATTGCTAATGATATTACTAGATTGTACAAGTTTGATGACTTTGGGTCATCATCTTTTTCATCAGTTTTTGCTGCTCATAGCGATGACTTGAGCAAACTTTGGCATGAGCAGTTTGGTCATCTAAACTATCGCTCATTGCAGCAACTATGTAATCAACTGATGGTGACTGGTCTTCCACTTGTTTCATGCAGAGATAGTGTTTGTGTTGGTTGTGTTCTCGGCAAACATCATAAGGACAGTTTTGACAAGCGTGCCTCTTGGCATGGCTCGAGCCCCTTGTAGCTTGTTCACAGTGATTTACGTGGTCCACTTTCTTCTCCTTCCTTTTCTAGGTGCAAGTATTTATTAACTTTCATTGATGATTTTTCTAGACGTACTTGGGTTTACTGCTTAAAACTTAAGAGTGAAGTTTTTGACAAGCTTTTGGCCTACAAGGCACTTGTAGAAAAACAATCTAGACATCAAATTCAAAAGTTAAGAATAGATAATGGAGGCGAATATGTGAACAATAATTTTACAAGTTACTGCACTACATAGGGCATCCAAATGCAACACACTGTTCCATATACACCACAACAAAATGGTGTTGTTGAGAGAAAGAACCGCAAATTAAAAGAAATGGATAATTGTATGATCCAATCTAAGGGATTAAGTCTAAAGTATTGGGTAGAAGCAATCAACTGTGCAAATTACATAGTCAATCACACTCCCACAAAGGCTCTTAAAAATATAACACCGGAAGAAGCTTGGACTAAAATTAAACTAGATGTAAGTCACTTCCATGTATTTGGCATCATAGCATGGGCTCACAATCCTGATGAGAAAAGGAAAGCATTGAAGCCTAAAAGTGAGAAGTGTATATTTGTTGGTTATTCTGAAGATTTCAAAGGTTATAGACTTTGTCAACCACATTGTAATGAAATTATTATTAGAAAAGATGTTAAATTTGATGAAAATATCTTGGCCTACGAGCCTAATTCAGTGGATGTGCCTTCTTCAGCCTGCGAGCCATCTTCGGCGTATGTACCCTCGTCTGTTCCTATTCTAGTTTCTTCTTCAGATGATGACAGTGAAGATGAAAATCCACCTCCACCTGCTCACCTTCCTCCAGATGAGTCCTTTGAAACTGAAGTCGCACTAGTTCCATCGCTTTCTAGATGAGTTCGTTCAACACGAGAAGCAGTTGGTGGTCTTGTCAGTGATCCTTCAGATCATCGTCGAACACGTTCACAATTCCAGCGAGCCTCTTCTCTTTTGGCTCAAGTTTCAGAGACTCATGATCCAGAGACATTTGCAGAAGCTTCAGGTCATCAAGATTGGGATACAACAATGAATGAAGAGTATCGTTCTTTAATGGCAAACGATACTTAGGATTTTGTACCTCTTCCAAAAGGAAGAAAATTTATCATATGTAAATGGGTCTACAGAACTAAGTATGCATCAAATGGAAGTGTTGAAAGACACAAGGCTCGGTCAGTTGCTAAAGGATTTTCCCAAGTTGAAGGAATTGACTATAATGAAACCTTTTCCCCTGTAGCCAAAATGAATTCCATATGCCTTGTTCTTTCCCTTGTTGCCTCACATAAATGGGAGGTCCATCAGATGGATGTTAAATTTGCCTTCTTGCATGGAGATTTGCAAGAATAAATCTACATGGAAAAACCTCATGGCTATGTCCAAAATGACTATAGCCTTGTATGTTGCCTTAAGAAATGTCTTTATGGTCTTAAGCAAGCTCCCCAAGCTTGGTATGCCAAAATGGGCAACTTTCTTATTGACACTGGATTATCTAGATGCCATTATGATCCTAATGTCTATACCAAGAAAGTAGGAATCCATCTCATAATCCTTGTCCTTTATGTTGATGACCTTATCCTTACTAGTAGTGACTAAAAACTTTTAAACCATGTGAAAACCAACCTTAAGAAGAAATTTGAAATGACAGACTTAGGCTTTTTGCACTATTTCCTTGGCCTTCAAGTTTTGCAAACCAGTGAAGTAATTTTTCTTTCCCAGTCTAAGTATGCTTGTGACCTTCTTCATCGCTTTCACATGGATGATTGTAAGCCAACCCCTTCTCCCTTCCAATCTGGAGTCAAGCTTACTGACACCTGTACTTCTCTTGAAGTTGATGCCACACTGTACCATCAGTTAGTTGGTAGCCTCTTATACTTGACTCATACTCATCCTGATCTTTCCTTTGTTGTTAGTCTTGTTGCCCGGTATATGCAAACACCCCATGAAATACATTGGAAAGAAACTAAAAGGATACTTTTCTATGTTAGTGGTACAGTTCAGTTTGGGATACATTACAGTTTAGGGGGACTCCTTTATTGGTTGGTTTCACTGATTTAGATTGGGCCAGCGACCCTGATGATCGAAATTCTACTGTAGGTTATGTTTTCAGCCTTGGTTAAGGACCTGTCACTTGGGCCTGTAAGAAAAAACAAGCTATTATACTTTCTTCAACAGAAGCAGAGTATCGAGAAACGGTAAATGCAAGTCAAGAAGCCTTGTGTCTTTGACATATCCTTTCAGAGTTTGGATTCGATTAGCAGCATCCGACTAGCCTTTGGTGTGACAATCAGAGTGCCATTAAGCTCACCAAAGACCCAGTTCCACATCAGCGCAGCAAGCACATCGAGCTACACATGCACTTCATCAGAAAGATCATTTATGATCAGGTTATTGAAGTGCTCTTTTTCCCTATAGAAGATCAAGTTGCAAACATTTTCACAAAGTCTCTTACAAAAGATAAGTTTTCCAAACTTTGATCTATGTTAGGAGTTCAGGAAGTTGTCATTAAGGGGGGATAGGCTCTAATGCCTCCTTCCTTTTCCTATTGTGTCAACATTGTAAATCCTTCAATCCTATCCCAAGTTGTTCTTAAAGGGGGATGTTAGGATATTTAGACACTTAGGAGTTAGTTAAGAACTACTTGGTCTAATGTGTCGTTAGGTAAAAGTGTGTTTCTTAGTGTGTTTCTTTAGTATGCATTAGTATGCATTTATAATTAGGACATCTGACAATCATGATATGTTCCCTACATAGAGTGATATGATGGTTCATACTCTCCTCAATCTTAATGACCATTGATCTGTGGCTTAACACCCGATTGGTCCATGATCTCTATTTAAAGAGCATGGAGGGTCATTTGTCGATGATCGATTGTGAGAAACTCACTTGTAAAATCTCTCGGTAATCTTTTTCTTTTGCATTGATAAAATGCTCCAAGTGGTTGTGTTGGTTGGGGCCGTGGATGTTTCCCCGTAGTGGTTTTACCACGTGAAAACATTGATCTCTTGATCTTTGATCTGGTTATGTGAGTGGTTACTGAAGGTGTTCGTCCTATGTTGGAATACCTGTGTTTTCGAACATTACCAAGGGAATCCTTTCCTAATTTCTCTCTTATTAGTACGTTTCCCTCTTACTGTTACTCGAGCATACCAAGTGTTGGGCGCATGTCTATTTTGAGAAGGAAGCTTGTTTTGAGCGTAGGCCTATTTTTGGAGAAAGATCTGTTTTGAGAAAGACCTAATTTTAGAGCGAGCGCAACAAGTGGCAAGAAAGCAACATGCAGAAAACGAAGGAAAAGAAGCATGCAAGAGAAAACGAAACGTGGTGCACAGGCAGACAAGCCTAACCATCATAGGGTTAGGGTTTTTGGAAATATTATAACAACTATAAGCCATAAAGTAATATAAATAAGGACCTGGGAGGTCTAGAAGATAGATAGATATATAGATCGAGAGATATACATATCAAGATGGAATAGAGAGATATAGATCAAAACCTCCAACCACTGTCAAATAAGGATCAAGAAGAAGAAAATTAAGCAAGGATCAAAACCTCCAACCACTATCAAACATGTTGGAAAACAACCGGTTACTATTAATCGTACTGGGAGTGTTGATGATGTCAAGATCACCCAAACACCTCGTAAGCCCAAGTACCCTTGCAGGCTTTGTAAGGGTAGCCATCTTCTTAAGGATTGCCCTGGTCTACCCAAGGTTATAGAAGCATGGTCTACACATCCTCGCCAACCCATATCGACAACCTCTGAACAACATGCTGATGACCTCCCATCAACTAGTCACAATACCATTGGGAAGAAGAAAAGTAGAGTCAAGTTCCTGTGCATGTTATGCAAAGGGAGTCATCTCACTCACCTTTGCCCTCGTATGGATGAAGCCTCGAAATTACTGGAAGACATGACTGTTTCACAGCCTCAACTTCCAACCGCTTATCGCAAGCTTTCTCTCAACCCACCTGTAGTTGATGGAATGATCACTCCGGTCCCTTCACCGGTCAATCCGGTTGATCATGTTGTCAATCTGGTCACATCCTTAGTTGAACCAGTTGACAAAGTGGTTGATCCGATACCATCCTCGGTCAATCCCACTCTCCCCTCAGAGAGTGGAACCCAAGCGGTTGATCCGTTTACACTTGTCGACCCCATTCTCCCCTTGGAGAATGAAACCCAAGTGGTCGATCTGATCTCTCCATCGGTCGATCCTACACTCCCGCTCGAGAGTAAACCCGATACTGCCCAAGTTTTTCTCGTTGATACAGACTCTGCCATGTCAGGGGGTATTCCTCCTTCTTCCATGGAACCCCCTCCAAGTAATGAGGCCATCTGTTTTGATTGGGATGTGCTAACTGGATCTCGTCTTCCCTCTTACATTCCTTTCCATATTACAGTACAGGTTTGTGGTCGGGATGTTACCAAAACGTTGATAGATGAAGGTTCGTCTGTTAGCATTTTGTCCTCTATTGCTTGGCAAGCATTGGGTTGTCCTATGCTTGCGCCGGTTACGCAGAATCTGTTATCTTTTAACAGAAGAACTAGTCAACCTTTAGGGACCCTTCCTCAGTTTTCTGTAACTTTGGGAGGAAAAACTGTCTTCATTGATATCATGGTAGTCCAAGACCCCTTGGATTTCTCTTTACTCCTTGGGCGAGATTATGTCTATGCCATGAAAGCTATTGTCTCTACTCTTTTTCGTGTGATATCTTTCCCTCATGATGGACGAGTTGTGATTGTTGATCAACTTTCATTCATTGACCCCGCGTGGATTGCCTCCTTGAATGGTTCTTGTATGCCGACAGTATCGCCCCCGCCACAGGTCAATTATGTGGCGTTGTCACCCATGGCTTCAACTTCTGATGATTTAGATCTAGTAGTTGACATGGTGATCTCTTCGATAGGGTTGTTAGAGCCTGATCTCTTTACTCCTATCACAACCCTCGACCTGGTGTCCTTCCAGAGTGTGTTTCTTCCTTCCAGCGAAGACCTTTTGGAATCCATGACTGAGTTTTGTCCCTTGACATGGTGTCATTCCAGAGCATTGTCCTCTTGGAATCCATGATCAAGAAGAGAGTTTACGAGCATAGTTTTTGCGTCTCTGAGGCAAACTCGTTAAAAAATGAAACAGAGGTCTAGGAATTGAACCTGGATTTATGAGGATAGTTTTTGTGTCTCTGTAAAAATCTCATTAAAAAATGAAACGGAGGTTATGAGCATAGTTCTTGTTTCTGTGTCAAGCTCGTTAAAAAATGAAATAGTTTTCCCCCTCTCTGTTTGAGTCAAGTCCTTCGTCTAGTATTTGAAGCTTCATTTCATTCTCCTCTGCAGTTGGATAAAACGAAGCTTGGGGGGCATTTGCCTCAGCCTCTGGACTTCATGCTAAAGTTAAGTCGCTAGTTTCTTAAGCTGGGGGCTAAGTACCAACCATGCGTTAGGAAGTCACAAGCATAGTTTTCTATGGTTCAAGCTTGTGTAAAAATGAAACCACCTACCTCAAGCATAGTTTCCTTTGGTTCAAGCTTGTGTAAAAATGAAACCAGGTCCAAGCATATTTTTGTTTTGTTTTAAAGCTTGCGTAAAAATAAAAACAATCCCGAGCTGAGTCTTTGTTCTTGCTCGTGATCGTAACTCAATGAGAATGTAACCGAGTATACTTTTATCACTTTTTCGGACTCGTAAAGGTTATATGAAAAAGGAACCCACTGAAGTTCCCTTTAAGCTCTTTTCAGACTCTCTAAACATGAAAATATTGTCGAGCGATCTTGCTATTTTCACGCTCGCTAAAGTATTTGAAGTTACGTGTCCTTCGAGCGATAGTTTAACCCTTTTTTCGGTCTCGTTGGACTATTGTACGAAAAAGGAACTGAGAGAGTTCTCTTTTAAGGGTTTTTCCAAACTCTATAATCTTGAAAAACCTTCGAGTTTACTATCTCTGGACTCGTTAAACAAACATTGACAGACCCGTAATGGGACCGAACCACGCCTTCCTAGGGTTCGTTAAACATACTCTGAGGGACTTGTCCGAAGGATGAGCTTACATTACAAGCATATGTTATCCTCCTCAAGCTTGCGTAAAAATAAAGAGGTACTCGCCAGAAATGGTGGGGAAAAAATTGGGAAAGAATTGTGTCTAAATCTGTATTATGTGGGAGAGTCACTTTTGAACATGACACCCTTTCACTCGCCTTGTGTCTAGGTTGGAAAATCCACTTGTCTCCTAATCATACTCCTATAAGATTACAATTTGGTCTGTGATCCCTGTTGTTGAGTCAGTATTTCCAAGACAATTGTCGTGTCGTCAATATGTTCAAAAAGTAAGTTCAACCTGAAAAGCCTTCTATTGCGTCGACCATTTCTGCAGTCTTTAAGCCTTCTATTGTGTCGGCCATCCCTAAGTCAGTCCTGAATCACTTATTTCTCTGATCTACATCAAATCTTGTTACTTGTTTCGTGTCATTGATGTGGGATACATTAAGGCCCTCCTGTGACGAGTCTTTTTCTGTCAACTTCAACTCATTATCTAGGAATTAGACTTAGAAACCAATTGGTATCTTGGAACTTTCATGCCTCAATGGCAAGTTTCCTCGCTTTCGACAGTGGGTTTTCATTATTGACCCCTGATCGGGAGATTCCGCTGAGTGTTCGACTTCAGCTCATTTATTCACATTCGTTGGATTTTACTAGTGTACCTTGGGATTCATTGAAATTAATGGTGATTTTCCCTCGCACTTGTTAACGATATACATTAATGACCGGTAATCAAGTGGTTTCTACCATGTTCGACTCCAACACATGTATTCACATGGTTAGATTCGTACTATAGAGTGGTGGAGATGAAGACCCTGGATATTTTCTGACAGATCCAGGTTGCGTTGGAGTATATTCAGTGTACTTTTTCTTAGATCCACATTGTATGTCTGGTGGCTATGTTCAAATTTGAGTCTTTAACACATGGATCCATAGTGTATTTTTGGTGGTTATGTTCAAATTTGAGTCATATTGGCATGGATCCACAGTGTATGTTCGGTGGCCATGACCTGTCTCACTTGACATGGATCTTCGCATGTCGGCATTTATACTTTGAGTCATTTGTATTCTGAGTATGGGAATGCCTACCTCAGTGATGATATTTTATTGTACTGTATTTCCTTGTTTTTTGGCAGGTTTCCGACCGACTGTTCCTTGTTCCCTACACACACTCGACAAAGTATTTCATCTATCACTCTGTTCTAACTTCATACTTTGGGGGGCTCTCTGTTACACATTATTTTCGTCATCCCTATGATCGTTAATGATGTAAACCTATCTGTTACCTTCAGAGGGGTCACAGTGGCCTGAGTTCCTAAAGAGAGTAGGGAGAAGAACTTCTCTTGATAAAAGAAGTTGCTTTTTCCTATGTAAAAACCTTATAAAAAGGAATGTTTGCAAGTTGCTATATAGGCAAGGTGCGAGAATGACTAATTCTCGCAGGTTGCACTATAGCCAGAGTGCGAAAAGTTCGCAGGTTGCTCTATAGCTAGGGTGCGAACATTCCAGCACATGGGAAAAATGAGCGTTTTCGTGAATCTTCTAGAAGGAGAAGCTTCTATAGTGAGGTGGCATCCGAATGGTTTGGATCTTACTCACTTTCATGATTTAGTGGGATCATCCTAACCTCCTCACCTTATCTTCTTCAACTTATAAAATGAGAGGAGTTCTCATGGAGAAAGGTAGCTTTTGTGTAGCTTGAGCTTTTGTGAGTTTTTGTTCTTTGGCTTGGAATTATTGGCTTGGTTAGAGTGGCTTTGAGATTTGCTTTGTCAAGATAGATTGTGAGTAGCTATCAGATCTATGGTTTTAGAATCCTTGGAGCAAGAAGTGTGTGGGGAACGAAGGACAGTAGGAAGGGACCTTACGATATCAAGGCAATGGTTGTAATCTCTCTTTCACATTTAATATGATACAGTAATATGTTTCTTTCCCATAAAGTTAGATCTACTTTAT
>ML804705.1:258665-277642 GCA_009831015.1 Picea engelmannii
GCTTGTTTTCTGGTCTCTGAGTCTGTGGGAGATCCATCAAGACTCTCTGGATTTGAAAGTTCACTGAAAATTTTGGTCCTTTTTTTCCAAATTTTGTGTTTACAGACATTCTCGCATTGTACCCTTTAGTGGCCTACGAGAATCATTAATGTTCGCACCCTACTATTCAGTTAAGTGTGAATTTCTCGCACTCTACCTATGTCTAGACTGTGAGAATACCTAATTCTCTCACTACACTCTATTGCTAGGTTGCGAACTTGTTTGTGAAAATTTTTGGATTGGGTCTTGTCATTTTTTGATGCCTAGTTTTGCTTTGAACAACTGGATTGAACTTTTGGAGCCTATATTGGTCTGTTTACAGTCTGCTTGACATTCTTTGAGTTGCTTTTAGCCACTTTTGCTTTGTTTGGTTTTGAAGGATTAGTCTCTTTCTTTGAGTGACTTTCAATTTCAAAGCATGTGTTTTCTTTAGAATTGTTTAGGGAAAGATCAGATTTCTTCTGAATAGTTCGCTTTAAAAGAGAATTTTTAGTTTGGGTTTCATTGTTTTAAGAAAGTTCATTATTGCTTTTAGTGAAATTTTTTGAAACAAAAAAACATTTAATTTCTTGCTTTATATTAGATTGGGGGCATCCTTGCATTTGAAGTAGTGAAATTGCATGATTGATATTGATAGGAAAGAAAAGGAAAAATTTAAGGAGGCCAGATAGGAGTTTCTCAAGAAGAATTTTACGTCTACATCAATCGCATAGAAAACTCATAACCCACCAATATACGATATGTCATTCTCAATAGACCATACCAATAAAGAACAACCTCTAGAGAAAGTAAGTACCATAAAGACTTTTCTTCAATCTTGTGTTAAGTTATTGAATGATCCATCATCTATTAAGGTCTTACAAAATATGCTAGAAATATGTAACAAAGAGGTAGAAGGGAAGCTAGAGCATAAAACAATCAATCAACTCCATACAAGAATAAGGACAAGCAAAGAATTCAAACTGAATGCCAACATTGGGGATTTCAACATGGGAGATGTTCTACTGGATTTAGGATCTGAAGTAAATGTCTTACCTAAGAAGACGTGGCAGTGTATGGAGGAACCCACCCTGGGCTATTCACATGTCCAATTGAAACTATCAAATCAACATAGAGTGTTACCTATTGGAAGGCTTGAAGGTGTGACAGTAGATTTGGATGGAGTGTGCACTATGGCAGATTTTGAAGTGATAAAGATAGTGTATGGCACAACACCTTACCCAACATTACTTGGATTGGATTGGGAATTCAATATCTAGGCTATAATCAACTTGAAGACGAGAAAAATAACTTTTGAATCATGAGAATATAAAGTCATTGCACCATTGGATCCTTCAGAAGGAGAAAGGTTTGTAGAGGCCACTTGTTTAGATCTGGAAGAAACAAACCAATTCTACAAAAACATTGCACAAGAAGAGGATTATGTTAACCCAACTGCAGATGGGGTATTGAGCTCGAGAAGCATTACATCTTGTGCTTCTAACTTAGACACAGGTTTGGAGAATTGGAAACAACGATTACATGAAGATTCCCCAAGGAGGTGCGAAGGAACAGATCGTGCAGTAATATAGGTTGGTACATATATAAGAGAACCTCCCAGTTTTCATGGGCTAAATGACTTAGAGGAATTCTTGACAAAATATGAAGAGGAAGTGTTATAAAATCATAGGCTCTTATCCTTACATATTGCACTCAAGGAAACACCTGCAATATGGTGGGGTGCGCACAAAGAAATAATTCAGGGCTGGTATCAATGTAAATGACTAATGCCCATTAGATT
The DNA here is from genome assembly GCA_009831015.1 of Picea engelmannii. Lineage (NCBI taxonomy): Eukaryota > Viridiplantae > Streptophyta > Pinopsida > Pinales > Pinaceae > Picea > Picea engelmannii. Next base: position 260,485 of record ML804705.1, read on the forward strand.
TGTCACAGAACAAGGGAGCAATAAAACACAGAGGTATGATGGAAAAGGCACACCAATGGAACACTTGGAGAAATGTAGGACACAATGGAGGATGATAGCACCAGAGGAATGGCCTCATCACTTTATCCATACATTGGAAGGAATCCCATGGAACGGGTACATAGACCACGAGATGCGTAGAGGCACTACAGAATGGACAGGATTACAGTAGAATTTTGTAGTAACCTTCTCATTTGAACATGAGAACCCCAACATTGATTCGGCGTTGAAGTTGATATGGGAAATGATATTTATTGATGAACCAGAAGTTGAAATCATGATAGAATATCAACAATAGAACAGATAGACAGACAAAGAGTTACTCTCATACTATCATGTTGAAGAGGAAGCATCAGAGGAAGATGATTCGCGCAACATTCAGACTATAGAGATTAAGGAAGAGAGAGGTGGAAGGTCCATCTTTAGAGTGAGAAGTATTTGTTGCATCAATCAAAGTTAATAAATTCAACATTGTGACACATGAAAATCCTAAAATGGCAAGTATTGGAGACTATTGGGATCAGAAAACATTAGAAAGCATAACAGAGTTACCGTGCGAATACAGTGACATGTTTCCAACAAACTTTACAGAAATGAAAGGCATAGAAGGAGAGATAGGTGAGATGAAGATACCCCTAAAACCTGAGGCTATACCTGTCAGGAAAATACCTTACAGACTAAATCTAATGTATAAGCAGAAATTGAAAGTAGAAATTGACCGAATGTTGGAAGTTGGTATCATAGAACCAATAGAGGAATCTGAATGGATCAATCCTATGGTTGTCCAAGAGAAGAAGCAAGAGGGGATAAGGATTTGTGTAGATCTGAGGAAACTCAATGATGCTTGTTTACACGACCCTTTCCCTACCCCTTTTATAGATGAAGTCTTAGAAAATATGGGAGGTCAGGAAGCATATTCATTACAGATGGATTCTCATGTTACCATTAGATTAAAATAGCTCCAGAGGACAGGTATAAGACTACTTTTGCTAAAGAATGGGGATCCTACTAGTATATAGTCATGCCCTTTGGACTGAAGAATGCACCAGTTATCTTTTCAATAGTAGTCATAGCTACTTTTAAGGAATTCATACATCAATTTCTAGATGTATATCTGGATGACTGGACTATATATAGTCTTTTAAAGGACCATGTGGAAGTGTTAAGCCTAATGTTGGAAAGATGCAGAGAATATTAGATATCATTAAACATCAAGAAATGTGTTTTTGGTACACCTTTTGGGATATTGTTGGGACATATAGTCTGTAAACAAGATTTACTAGTTGACCCTGCTAAGATTGCAGTCATTCTAAATTTACCACCACCAAAGTCAGTGCACCAGTTAAGAGAAACACTGGGACATATAGGCTATTACAAGAAATTTATAAAGGGGTATGTGCATATTACTACACCAATGAAAAAACCATTAAAGAAGGACACCATATTTCAATGGAATGAGGATTTTCAGCAAGGATTAGACACTCTAAAGGAAAATATGGTGACAACACCTATATTAGTATTTCCATATTGGGAAAAGACATTTCATGTGCATGTAGATGCATCAGCCATAACACTTGGAGCAATTTTGGTGCAACCAGGAGCAGGGGACTTAAACCATCCTATATCCTTTGCAAGAAGAAAGTTGTTAGAATCATAGAAGAATTACAACACCGCAGAAAGACAAGGCCTAGCCATGGTATACACACTTCAGAAATTCAGACACTATTTACTGGGTAAACACTTTAAAATGTTCACAAACCATTTTTCCCTCAAATATCTAGTCAACAAGCGAGTCTTGGGGGGGGATCTGTAGATGGCTATTATTATTCCAAGAATTTGATTTTGAAGTGATAGTCAAACCAGAGAAGCTAAATGCAGGACCCGATCACCTGTCAAGGGTAACGAATGGAGAATAACCTACTAACTTGGAAGACAACTTCCCTGATGCATAGTTATTTTCAGTACATGTAGCTAATGAATACTTTGTTGATATTATTGAATACTTAAGTATAGGGGTTATGCCACGAGACTTTAGCACTGTGCAGAAGAAAAACCTGGTAGTTAGAGATGCAAACTATCAACTCATTGTAGGACATTTATACAAGATGGGCACATATAGCATTTTGAGAAGGTGTGTATTGGAACATGAATGGACCAGAATTTTAGTAGAATCTCATGAAGGTATAGCTGGAGGATACTATGCAGGAAAAGCTATCATGCAAAAGGTATTACGTGTGGGATTATGGTGGCCAATAGTCCATAAAGATGCCAAGGATTATTGCCAGAACTGTGATGCCTGTCAGAGGGTTGGCAAACCCAACAGAAGGGATGAGATGCTCCTAAGACCACAAGTAACTCTACAGATATTTGACAAATGGGAAATAGACTTTGTTGGACCTATTAATCCACCAGCCAAAAGGTCAAGAGTCAGATATATCATTATTGAAACTAAATAATTAACAAGATGGGCAGAAACAACACCATTCAAAGATTGTAGAGCAAAGACATCAACACACTTCTTATTTGAGCAAGTGATCACCAGATTTGGATGTCCTAGGATTCTGATGAGCGACCAAGGCACTCATTTTATTAATAATATCATCAGGGCTATGACTGAGGAGTTTGAATTCTATCATCAGAAGAGTACACCATATCATCCTCATGCAAATGGAACAATAGAAGCTTTCAATAAGATTTTGGAAAATGATTTGACTAAGATCTGTTATGTTAATAGGGATGATTGGGACTTGAAAATACAAGCAGTATTGTGGGCATACATGACCACATGCAAGAAGTTGACAGGACATACACCATTCATATTGGTGTATGGACAGGAAGCAATGGTGCCATTAGAATTTCTAGTACCAAGTCTGCGCGTAGCAACAATTACCAGCATGATAGAAATAGGTGTAGTATAGGAAAGACTAAGCCAACTAATGGAAATGGAAGAGGACATGATTCTGGCAGGATTTCACCAAGAAGTACAGAAAGCAAGGGACAGAGCATGGCATGAAATATATATTAAAAGGAAGAGCTTTAAGGAGGGAGACCTAGTTATGCTCTATGACAACAAATTTTTGCAACACTCTGGTAAGTTTAGAATGCATTGGCTCAGGCCATATGAAGTAAAGATTTTCACAGATGGGGTATTTTTGCAGCTAAAAGACTTGGGAAGAACAAAACTAAAAGGAATCATCAATGTAGTTGATTGAAACTGTACATGGACAATCGACCTACTAACTCTTAAATGTTACAACATAGTAAGAAAGTCATGTATATAGTGTACTATAGTAGATATTAGGAAAGAAAACTCATAAAAAGAAATAAAACTAGAAAAATAAGAAAAAGAAAGACAAACGTAGAAAAAGAAGGAAAATACAAAATACTAGGAAATATCGTGCGCACCAGACAATGGAATCAACACGACAAAAAGAAAAAGTGATTGCGTGTAGCATATGGCTAACAGGAAGAAAAACCATCGCATCAGGGGAGAAGTCACAGCAGAAATGTATGGTGCAACGAAGAGTTATAGCGCACCGAAAAATGGGCCAACGGTCGAAAAAGAAGAAGCCGATCATTGGGGTAAAAAGGAACAAATTGAGCATTTATGAAACTTAATGAAGCATGATCGACAAGATTTAACACATTTATAACCATCAAATAAGCGTCTTCGTGAAGGTTCGGGGAAATGATGACACCCCGTATATAACTAAAACGCGGGCCAAACGATACGTATTATGAATTTACATACTCGTGAAGATAAGAAGCATGAAGACAGGTGGTGAATAGGTGAGTTCGGAGATGGTAGCAGCCGAAGTTCAACCGGAGAAGGAAGAATTTCCCACAATGGCACCTCCAAAGGTCGATGCACCTAGCCAAAAAGAACGGAAAAAACACAGTAGCCATAGGTCACCACAGAGGCAAAACATGTGTTTACACAGATAGAGGGAATCATCGATGTCGATGCAATTCCTTCGCCATAGACTGAACCAGTGAGCACCACACTGGTAGAGAAAGAGTGACACACCTCGATGATGGTCGAGATGGACATCGACTCACATGACGGTGTGCGGGACCATGACCCATTAGAAACAGGAAACCCACATCAACCTTCCAAGGCCGAAGTAGCCCATAAAACAAATGGCGTTGACAGTGAAAGGGTAGAATCTGACGGGCCAAGGTCACAATCTATGGTGGGGTCCATGCAGCAGGAGGAAGTGCAGCTCGAAGATATCACGGGGAAACTAGAGTCGGGCTGGGAAGAAAGAGAACTAGAGGTTGGGAAATCTAGCGTGCCAACACAGAGAAAGGGGAAACAACCCATCGCGTGGTCCCCATGCAAGCAGCCCAATGCATCGATCATTTTGTTGCACATTCCAGATGGGGTGCAAGCCACACCAAGTTTACAGGGTTGCATCGAAAGGTTATGGTACATATACCACGACGTGTTTGACACCAACAAGTTCTGAGAATTTGCACAACAGGTGCATATGAAGAGCCTGGGCACATGGTTGTTAGGAGATCCAGTGTTGCAAACAAAGAAGTGGGTGGCATGCTTGGTAAATACATGGATTCTTAATTTGTTGGAGATTCCTCACTTCATAAGGGGGAATAATGTGAACAATTGCGTCAAGAAGTTACTGGCAGTCTTCCATGGAGGATTTTTGTGGCTAGATGAACCAGTCTCCATCGATGTCGAATTAATTTCGTTCATCAAAGGACTACCATAAAATGATGAGAAGCCCACGTGGTACATGGATGATAAAACCAAGGAAAAGGCACTCGCGGAAGAAATGAAGAAAACCTATGGGATAAAAAGGGGATCACATGGAATTATCATAAGATGGATCAGTGACACAGCCACCAAGATGGAAACAAAATTGATGGCATACAAACTTCTTCAAAAATGTTGTAAGGAGGAGGTCCCTACAGGAGTTGTCGCAGTGGTAGCACAATGCGCAAACGACACCATGATCATCTAGGCCTCATACTTATTGAATATGTTCCTAGACGACTGCAAGGATGTGCAGGACTTGGGAAATGAGTTCCACTACTCTTGGCTCACTATAATGATAGCGCTAATTGGATGGAAAGAGCCTACCTACTCATATTTATGTGACAGAGTAGGACAATGTTGCGCAACACAATATACATCGTTGGGAATCACTTCTGATTCCAAGCGGAGAAGTGGTAATGCCAACACATTCGCTCAATATCTCAGTGATATGAAAGAGAATATATCCAATACATGGAGAATAGCTCCCGAGGTGGTCCCGCAATACTAGGGAATAACTAACTTTAAGGCTACATGACATAATATGTGGATCCGGGCATGCAAGGATCCAGGCAAAGAATGGCTCCAACTTTGATCTGCATCAATGCAGAGGAAATTGAATGGGTAATAAAATACTGGCAAGATGACTGGAAAATCCCAGTCATCACCAAGGACATTCCCAAAGGGAAATAAGTGGAAGTCGTTTCATCTAATACATTCACAGGGGAAAGCATCACGACCAAGAAACCAACACAATAGACGAAGCCTAGTCCAAAGACAACACAACAAAAGAAGGGAAGTACACCAAAGAAGGAAGGAAAGATAGGAAAGAAGGACAATGCCCCACATAGGAGGAACAAGGAAGGGGGGACCCAATGACACAGGGAACCTCGACGACAACTAATCCGCAAGAGACAGGGCCACCCAAATGGTCGGTCATACATACAGGTGGGTCACACAAGAAGGCCAAGGACCACAAAAAAATCTTGGAATACACAATCACTGAGGATGATGTTGATCTAGTCATAGAGAGGGTGCAAGACCATGCATTGGAAGAGTATGAGGAGGTCGAGAACCAAAGAGGAAGGATAAGGAATGAGTTGGCCAACATTAAGTAGGTCCTAGAATGGATACAAGATACCCAACTATAAGAGAGGGCAGCATAATCGATCCCCAGAGCGACAAAAACAAGGGAGAAAATTTCATAGAACGAGGAAGACACAATCCAACACGTAGCACAAGAAAGTCCTAGCTTCAAGATAAAAACAGATATGTTGTAGTTCGAGGAGTCTATAGCACATAAGCCACTTAAAGACCTGACACAAATATAGTTGGTATTGGCTAAAATACCAACAAAGGAACTGTACAAGCTACAACTCAGTGTCACACAGGAAGTGCAATCACGAGCCAAAGAAGATATGATAGAATTGCAAGTCACCAAAGATGGCAAGGATGCACTACAAATTGTGGTAGAGCAAGTCCAATCAGAAACATGGAAGGAGAAGCAGCGTGTAGATAAATTGGAGCAAAAGCTGAAGGAAGTCTTCATAAAAATTACAGACAACGTGCAGGCAGTTGTGAGCAGTGTTGAAGAACAGATTCAGATAATCGCGTAGATGCTCAAAGAGTATAAGAAGGAGATCGAGGAACCCAAGGAAAAATTAACACCAACCAATCATCCCGAAGTTATAGTTGAAAGGGAACAACATGTAGCCCTGCAAATAGAAATGATGGCAAGAGAAGCCAAAAAGGTTACATAACTTTTTGACAAGATCGTGCAACTATGGATGACGTTGGAGGAAGATGACAAGGTCCAACAACTAGACCAATGAGAGGAGAAAATCAACACTGCAATGTAGAATTTGAAGCGACGATAAAAGGCCATGAGAATTACAGAATGATTGAAAGGAACGCAGGAGTTGAAGACCATGTAGACCTAATTGAAGACTGTGCAGAATAACAAGCAGGCAAGACATGCCTAGTTAGAACCCCTCTAGGAGCAAGCAACACAGATAATTGCTAAACTAGAGGACGAGAAGAAAACGATGTCTTATGATCATGTCGAGAGAGCAAAGTCTCTGAAGTAACACATCACAATGCAGAGGGTAGAGAAGCTCACAGAGAAAGTTGTGTAAGCAATATCCAAATGGGAAGAATTAGAAGGAAAGTTCCACAGCTTGGCAAAGGTTGTACAGGGAGTATGCACCACCTGAGTGGCTCGGGACGAGCCACATGTCAGTGTTGGGGGCCTATTGGGAGCAGACCTATTTTGAGTGCAGGCCTATTTTTGGAGAAATATATGTTTTGAGAAAGACCTAATTTTGGAGTGAGCGCAACAAGTGGCAAGAAAGAAGCATGCAGAAAAAGAAGGAAAAACAACATGTAGGAGGAAAAGCAACGTGGCGTGCAGGCATACAAGCCTAACCATGATAGGGTTAGGTTTTTTGGCAAGATTTAAACGGCTATAAGCCAAAAAATAGTATAAATAAGGACCTAGGAGGTCTAGAAGAAAGATAGATATATAGATCAAAAGATATACATATCAGGACGGAAGAGAGAGGTATAGATCTCAGTTGAGGGGATAAGGGAGAATATATCATATTAATAGAGAGAGTTGATTAGTATGATTTTGCGGGTTGTTGATTGTAATAAGTCTTGTATAAGAGTCAAATAAGTTAGTTTTTTAGGGTTAGGTCACATGGTGAGGAGCTTGGTGTGATATAGTCTAGCTCACAGAGGGTTCTTACCCTCAATCTTGATTGTATTACTGAAGATGTAATGCGCGCAGCGCAAGATTTTGCAGTAGGATAAATAAAAGAGGAGAGAAGCTAGATCTTTGTGGACGTAGTCCTAGGAGGGGGTAAACCACGGTAAACCTTGTGTTATGTGTGATTGTTAATAAATGTTTATCTATGTTGATCGTTAGCTTATGAATGAATGGTTAAAATAGATATATCGACATGCATGCATAGGTTTAAATATGAATAAGTCATAGAAGTAATTGGATAATGCAGAAGGAAGAAATAACAGAATCACATAACCCCACTCATTCCTAGACTGCAAACACATGAGTATTGCAGTCACCCATAAAAGCTATCTCGAGTGAGACTGTGTTATGCATCTTGTGTGCAGCGTTGCCTTCTAGTTTACCCAAAGGGCCAATAGTTTTTAAGGGTTTTGTTGGAAACCTGTTTGAGAGAAGAACCTAGGTCAGCCCAAGAAGAAGAATATAAAGAAGAGCCAACACTAAGCCACACCTATATGGCTATCATCCACCTTTGGATGTCAATATGATCCATGGTCATCTAGAAGTGTCCAAGCACTTCCTTTACCCAACTTTAGATCATCATTTCCTTAATTATTCTACCTTATCTGCATAATGTCGCATATGATCAACATCATAAGCATTTTATCCATGTTGTTATCTCCCCTGCTAATATCAAGATACAATTGACCAAAATTATCCATTAGTAGACCATACCTTACAACCAATCACATGTTATAATAAGTTTATTCGCATGTTATATACATGCTTACTCATTACCATATGCATCACAACATATCCATGTCTTGTGTTTTCATGCATAAACAAGTACTCAAGTCAATAGGTATTTGCATTCTCTTTAGTACAACCATGAGTTCATAAGCTCATATCACTTTCTTCTTTTATGAGGACTATCAACAGCTCATAGAACTCTCTTTTCTTTCATCTATCTGGATTATTCCAGCAATAAATTTCATTCATTACAGGTCAAGTAAACTGACCTTACAAATTTTCCATCAATCCTCTAATCATGAGGAGTTATGTATATACATGGTTTAGTCTTTTATTTAAGTAGAAATTATTATGGCCAAGGATTCTATCAATCCTTACTAAATTCCTTTAACCATAAGAAATATTCCAAAAGGATCTTAGCCCTTATATAAATAACCATCATAAATGCAAGAGCCTTTGTTTGTCCAAGCAAATAGACAACATTACACTTAAATAAAACAACTCAGCTCGTCCCTTCTCTGGACTCATGCAACTCTATAACGGAATTTGCCACTTATGCCATTCACATTCAGGTCTTACTATGAATGTCTATCGACATATTCCCACTCTTGTAGGAGTATCTATCATTCTTACCAAGGTAGAAACATAATTCTTATGTTGTATATAAACATGCAATTTTTTTTTGGAAAGAAATTATGAAACAAAATCTCGGTCTACAGTCTTCCTTATTAAGGAAAATTTGCAAATAATAAATTTTTTTTTTAAGGTAGAAAACACTTTTCAACGAGCTCATATTACCCTTGATATACTAGTCTTGTAACCATTCTCTGGCCCATCTAGGCCTAGTATTTGAACTCTGCTCTGGTACCACTTTGTAACACACCCAACCCCCTAAGTACTTTCTAAGGGATGGGGTATCAAATTTTTTTCTTCTTTTTCTTAGACTCAAACCCAAATTAAAGGCTTCCATTGTCTTATTCTTGTCCAGAGCTTTCCAACAACTATAATTATGCTCAAATATGAGCCCTTGACCAAAAGTTCTGGCCCCCTAAAGTTTTAGGCCTTCTTTCCCAAATAACTCCATGTGACTCCATGTTACATGTGCCATCCAACATGGAAATAATGCATAATAGTGTGTCACCTTCTAGTGTTGACATGCTTCATGGCGGGGATACTGCCATTCCATCCACCACCTAGGCCACCAGGCTCTCAGCTTATCATCATATCGTCTCCCGTGGATCTCCCGCACTCAACATTTTAAACAAAATTATCCTAACAGTCGATATCCGTGGCTCTGGCCCACTGGGGATATTGGCCCATCGAGATACCAAAATGTTGGCCCCTGGGTAAACCCATACTCATGCCAATATCAAGTGCCCGAGTCAATAGTATGGATGGAAATTAAGATGCACGACCCTACCATGACCTTACACCTTGTGTGACACATGATCGTGTCTTCGCCTGCCACCTGACTCAAAAATTCCAATTTACCCTAATGCCTCAATATCCACTTGACACATGGACCAACCATGACAGACCACATCACCATAGCTTACAAAGACTCGCCCAACTAAAGGTTGAAACTTGTCCACACCACTTTGAAAGACACCCAACCCCCTAAGTACTTTCTAAGGGATGGGGTATAAAAAATTCCGCTTCTTTTCCTTAGACTTAAACCCTAATTAAGGTCTTCCATTGTCTTATGCTCATCAAGATCTTTCAAATGACTATAATTATGCTCAAATACGAGTCCATTGGATCCATTCCTCAACAAACTCGAATGCCTCCAACATTTTCTGAAGGAAACACATCGATCAAATGATTTTGACATATCCATTTTTATTGACAGCCCAGGCTTCTTGGAAGTTTGCAACGAATGAATAGTTTCATGGGCTACTATTGTACCGTCTAGTATTTGACGCCCTTCCACAAATCCCCCTTGCTCTAGGGAAATAATACCTTTAAGAAGAGGTTTTAGTCGATTAACTATTATCTTGGATATTATCTTTTATATCAGGTTGCACAGAGTTATTGGTATAAATAATTTTGTTGTGTTTGCCTCTTTTTCCTTGGGAATCAATGCTATAAAAGTAGCATTAAAATCCTGAAGAATGGATTTGGAGGATCTCGATTCTTCCACTACTTCCCAAATGTATTTCCCCAGTATTTTCCAACATGTTTGAAAAAAGTCTGTGGTGAACCCGTCTAGCCTAGGATCTTTTCTAGAGGCCATCTCCTTCATTGTCCTTTCTACTTCCTCCAAGATTGATAGGCTCATGAGGAGTTGGTTTTGTTCTTGGGTAACGATCTTTGGGATGCGTACCGTGATATTTTGAATGGCTAGTTCTCTGTTCTTGTCTAGTTCTGCTATCATTCATTGGAAGTGACTCACCAATTTGTTCTCTATTTCCTCATTTGTTTCCACTTTTTCTCTTAACGTCGTTGTTAAGCTAGTAATCATATTCTGATTCCTTCTTTGCAGAAGAGAGTTATGGAAGAACTTTATGTTTCTATCTCCCTCCTTTAACCATCTTACTCTCAATTTTTGTTGCCACAAAATTTCTTCTTGCTTATCCCTTTTATTCAACTCTCTTTGTAGTTAATCCTCCCTATTCCTTACATTGTTCACCTGATTTCCTATTATCGCTTCAGTTTGGATGGAAACCATCTCTAATTCCAGTCGTCTCTTCTCTTCAAAAATATTTTAGAAAACCTCCTTATTCCAGATCTTGATTCTTAGCTTGACATGTTTGAATCTTTGTTGAAATTGGTACATCTTAGTACCATAGAGATCTGGTTTTTTGGACCACCATTTTTCTATATTCTATATGAATTCTGGATTATCCATCTAGAATTTCTCGAAATGAAACAATGTTGGTCTCAGGGTCAATTCTCCTTCCCATGATAGGAGAATTGGCTAGTGATCATATCCATAGGAGGAGAGAACATCAACCAAAATTTCTTGTTGTCCTTGAAACATTGTCTCGGAGGTTAAGAATATGTCTAATATGACTGCTACTTGTTTGTCTGCCCTTTTTCTGTTTCTCCAACTAAACGAGGCACTACTAGTTGGGATATATATTAATCTAAACTTTTCAATCCAGTCTCTAAACACTTCACTTTCTCCATCTAGTCTTGTAACTCCCCCATTTTTCTCCAGTAGAGACGTGATTGTATTGAAGTATCCTCCGATAGTCCATTGTTGGTCATGAAACAGGGTCCCCAAGTAATTTAGGGATTCTAAGAATCCCCTCTTTAGATGAGGCATTAACGGGCCATACACATTATAAATGAAGCCTTGATATTGAGTACTTATCTCTTAGAATTGTAACGTTATGATTCTCAAGAAGTTGGAGTGAAGATTCATCATCCATTTTCCCACATGATAACAAGCCCACCTGAAGCTCCCTCCACTGTTACCACTTTTATCTCACAGCCTTTCCAAACTTTCTTGGCAATTTTAACCATTGTTTCCTTATCACATTTCATTTCTTGTATCATTACTACCTCTACTCTTTCCTGTGTAATCCTTTTTTTTAGCATTATGTGTTTTGATGGAGCACTCAATCCTCTCACATTCCTTGACATGAGCTTCATAATATTACTTACGTTGGGGTTGGAAATATCTTTACGGTAGCCCTAACATTTTCCCTGAGTCCACTAAGTGTGATTATGTTTCCTCTATAACATGCTTATATGGTTTTTGTCCATGCTTCTTTTCTTCACTGGGTTTTTTTCTTAGCATTTTCAAGGGGTTTGTCTTTACCCCCATACTTCCTAACGTTGCACTTGGGCCCTCCAGAGTTACTTCCTTATAGGTGGTTGGTAGCACTATATAAAAGGTTTCAATAAATGTAATGGTATGTGAATAAGAAGTATTGTGTTTGGAGAAGTATCTCATTAGGAGGTTTCCCCCTTGAAGAGGCAAGTGAACAATAGAGGATCTCTACCATAATAGGATCCATTGTAAGGTGTTTCCCTACCCTAAGAGTTTTCATAATAATAAAGTGTGGGTTTTATATATTTATATCTATATATATTGCGGTATTTGTGCATTCATATGTTTGGTACTTAACAATTAGCATCATAGCACTTTCTTCAGCCACAAAAATGGCATATTTTATTTTATTTTATTTTGCATATTTTTAAAGAAGAAAAAAATAGGCTGCGACACTCTGGACAATTCCTATAGTTTTTGGTGAATAATTTGCAAAAAACAGTTGTATATATGAGTTCCTATATGAAAATAAACCAGTTTATAAATTTTTTTATCTGAATCGGAGTTTGGGAAGTGAAGTTATTATCATTTAAAAATATACTAATTCTTAGGGATTTTCTATAGACGACCGTGTGATTTTTCTGATTTCTATAGAAGTTGGGGCTGAATTTTACCAAAAAATTTACATATTTTAGTTTCCCTCACAATTTCACCCAATTTCAAAAAACCAATCGTCTAAATCGGAGCTCCAGAAGTGAAATATCCGATTTTAAATAGACCATTTTCAGTGTCTTCGTGACGACATCAGGACTGCAGAGCTCATAACTTTTCACTAGATGCTCACATTGCTACAGATTAGTTCCATTGGATAGAGTATTTTAAGAGTTTTATTTTGGTGTTTACAATGGCTACTCCCTTTCAAATCCTCATGAAACTTCAAATGAAGTTATAATACCTCGAGATAATGAACACATTTGGAAGGAAATGGAGGTATATTATGGACAAATAAAATCAAGAAGCATATGCTTGGTATGATTTTAAGGCCAATTGTGCTGACTGGTATAGGGATAATTATCATTTCTGGGATGAAAACCACTTCCATATTCTATTTGATGACTATACTCCACCTCATATAGAGCCCATCCTGGAGAGTGCACCAGGGCCTTCTCTGCATATTCTTCTTCAGTTTTACTATTCTACAGTAGTAGTGGATGAATTTTTGGCTGGTTCTAAATATTCTGATACACATGCCCAATCTCGATCGTGGGATCATCATTTTCATCTGTATATGATATTTCTATATCTTCAACATGGAGTTCACATGAGCACTTGGACATGTGACCCAGATTTATAGTTGTGGTTGGACTACTTCAGCATGGTGGCTCACATTCCTGCATGGGACTATGGTTCTTCAGTCTAATTCAACATTATGAGACACATTTATCCATGGGACCCTGGTATATGGTTGTACACCCTCATAATTAGTTTTGAGGAAAACACTTTGATATGGGGGATGGAATGTAGTGTAGCTAGAGAGGTAGTGGGGGGACTGGAGGGCCTATGGTGATAATATTGGAGGCCATTCAATGTAAGGTCAACTAGGTCCACTATATTATTAAATAATTCCCACTATGATAGTTCGATATATTAGTATAAAAAAAATAAATGTAAGAGGACTTACTAGAAGGTTCTACTTCTAGAAGGTTCCTCCTATAGAATGTTCTTAGGTGGTTGGTAGCATTATATAAAGGGGTTCAAGAAATGCAATGGGATGTGAAGAATAATAAGTATATTAATTGGAGCATGTATCTCATTAGGAGGTTTCCCCCTCGAAGAGGTAAGTGAACATGAGATGATCCATTCCATAATAAGATCCTGTTGTGCCAAACACTACAACCCTCCATTTTTGTGTAATCTTTTTGCAAAAAATTTCAAATAAAATGGAGCCCCTTGTATTTTCTAATTTTTAAGAATCTTTAACTTGTATCTCATTAATGGATTATTACTCCTCCTCTAGGAATTCTCTTCAAACATCACTTAGCAACCAAGTTTGTATCTTTCGATTTGGAGCACTTTAGAAAAATTTTAAGTCGCAATTTTGGTTTTTGGACAAGTTGATGAAATATCTCTCGATGTACATCAGAGGAGTTAACCCAAAATCCTCCGATGTGAGGAGTTTCATCAAACTCTGCTGATATCCATAATATAAATATATATTTTTCACACGAGTTGTTTCCAACTCCTTCGATCTGAGGAGTTTTCTCAAACTATGCTGATAGCCATAAAAATGAAATATTTCCACACAAGTCATTTCCAAATCCTTTGATGCATCAGAGGAGTTTGTATTAATGACTTCCATGTGTTGGAGGAGTTTCCTCTTTCCCCTCCAAACGATCATTGATGCTTTTTGAACCAAGATCTTCGATATACATAAGAGGACTTCCGATGAAGTTCTCCGATGCATGTCAAAGAGATTTTAGTTGACTTTTTCGATGTTCTCCTGGTGTCACATCGTGCATGTAATTTTATCTAGTGTTATAAAAAGAGTCTCTCCCTCCTTCACATATTTACCTATGTTCATTAATAGAGCACCGAATAGACCCTCCCATCAAGCTGTCGAAGGAAGCCAAACCCTAGGCTTCTCACTCTCAACCAATCATGATCATCCATGTGCACATGAGTGCTAGGTAAGACTCGATGCCTATTCTTGCAATATTTTAGGTTTAGGGTTTTTGTGGTCATCTTTTTTAACTGGTTATATATCCTTTTTGGACTGGAATACTTATACCTTTCGCAATAGTCATCCCCAACTCATACCAAAACCTTGATCAATCCTCTTGGTCCATAAGAAACTTGTAAGCTTACTTCGATAGACCATAGGGCTATCACAAAACTGACTTATTTGTAATACCCCCAGGTTGATCTTGTTGATGGGCGTTTATGACACACCATCAACTGGAAGGGAATAGTTCGGTCTGAGGTTGTCTAAATAACCCAAGCCGTTTGGAATAACTACCCCTGACGAGTTTAACAACTCCGTTAGCCGATAAAGATATCTAATCTAAACTACGAAAATAAAATAAATAAATATGCATTAACGAAGATCTACTATATACATTCACTATTATCACTTTTATATACAACAAATACAAATAAACATGGGCAAGATTTATGAGAAACCTTGTAAATTAAGGTTGTACAAGAGAACCAAATCTCAGGAAAAATTAAATAGATCTAGAACACACTACTAATCTAGTTTTAACTTTGAATATAAAAAAATAAAATAAATGAATGTAAATAATAATGTTTTAACTTAAATAAACAAAGTATTTAAGCTTAAATATTAATTTACATTCACAAAATATAAATCAAAACAAATAGAAAAACATTAACATATAACTAGACAATATTTAAAGAAAACTTTTGGTTGTGCCTTCCTATTTAATGCTGGTCCAACAACCGGTCTGTTAAGATAAATCTATAGAAGAAGGCTGTATAATTCTAAGGTTGTGACGGTGTCAGGATAACAATCACTTTGACTGACAATTTAAATCTTATTTAAAATGCAACAAGAACAACTTTCAAATCATGATCCTTAGTGAAGATATAATAGATTAATCGACAATAAGAAAAATCTCAATTGAACAATTATATCTTTACAAATCTCAATTACATGAATAAACTCAATATAATACAGTATTTGTATCAAAATAATACAATCACCAAGATCAAGATAATTTGGATAATAGACTCTTAAAGATTGAAAAAATTAATACATAAATGATAACAATTAACCATGTATTGATAAAACATACTAAAGCTAATTTAAATCAATGCATAATCAATTACTCAAATAATATGAACCATAATCAAAGATATTATAATGAAAAACAAAACCATTTTACTCATAGGACAAAAGCCATTAAGCAATCTGAAATTTCATATTCTTCTTCGAAAATACTGGTCCATTCTCCAAAAAATTCCAACTATCCGTTACTCCTTTTGAAAAGAAAAAGTTTACAAAATAAATAATATACAAAAAAGAAATGATACAAATCCTCCTTTGAATTTCTTGGATCCCAAGGCTCTGAACTTTCTTATATATTTATGCAATGAATGAACAGTCTGGGCGTTACTAATAATTTCTGCCACCTGGAATTTCCCTCGTAAAGAAACAAAAATATCTCTCAAATCGAGCATTTGTTTGGGAAAAATACAACGAGTAATCTAAATGGGTCCATTCTGCAGATGTATTTTCAACCGTTTCTTCAAATTCCTCACGGTTTGGCTGCAATCAGTCCCACAAATTTGTTTCTCTGTTCTTGAACACATTTCCAAATCTTATCTGTTGTTGCTCATAAATTATTTGCAACAATCCAATTTTATTTTTGGATCAATTATCTTGAATGTATTTAGATAAGAAAATCAAGCCATGATTAGATCTGTACCAAATATTTGATAATAGAAACTTGTGAAACAAAAATAAACCAATTTAATAACCTAAATATAAAAATTGTGAATAAAACAAAATCTAGAACAATAAAATTAAAATGAATTTAAACTAAAAGCTAACTATAAGTTGTAAACAAATATTGGTTATATTTTTCTTTCAAACATGATCTTAAAAATCAAATTTTAATTTTGGTTTCCAAAAAATCAAACAAATGATAGACAATTATTTTTTTAGTTTTTATTTTTATTTTGAAATGAGATGAAAAATGACAAAATAATTTAATTAATTAAACCTACCAAATGATTTTGTGAAAATGAGAAACCGACCAAGACATTATTTGATGAAGTATTGAACCCATTATTTAGAATAGTAAAACTTGCTAATGAACAAAATACAAAAACATAATCATAATTTAAACGAAAGTAAAGTTGATAAAAAATAATGTTTTCGTTTAAATAATTAAGATTTCTATGCTCATCTCTCCTTCATTCAAATTTGATCAAATGTGAACAAATATCATAGAAAATATTTATCGCAATAAGCTTTCTTCCTGTAAAATCATTGTTATTAATCAATGTCTTCAACCAAGCCATCCTCATAGAAGATAAATTCAATAAGGAAGAGGTAATAACAAACTCCCAAATTATGAAGCTCGTCCATCAACATCAAAACTCTGTA
>ML804705.1:277742-338136 GCA_009831015.1 Picea engelmannii
CAATAAGCTTTCTTCCTGTAAAATCATTGTTATTAATCAATGTCTTCAACCAAGCCATCCTCATAGAAGATAAATTCAATAAGGAAGAGGTAATAACAAACTCCCAAATTATGAAGCTCGTCCATCAACATCAAAACTCTGTAGAAAGCAAAACAAAATGGCATTTGAATTTCATGAAATTCAAACCAAACAAAAGAAAATAACATAATCTCAAACCAACCTTGAAACAAAGCAAACCAATACCAATCCAATCAAGTCAAAGAGAAACAAAAGAAAAATCCAAGTAAAATTTAGAGGGACCCTAGATTTTGATTAAAGAAAAAGAAGGGGGTTGTTGCGGGCAACCAACAAATGATGACTCATTGGGCGAAGCAGTTATCTCTGCATTGATTCAAAACATATCATTATGAGGAATTATAGTAAGAGGTGTTAGCACTGAGAGTCATACTTAGACTGCTGTAAGTGCAAGCCCAATACCCATCATAATATAAATGGATTAAATAGTTTGAGTAGGTGGATCAACAAGACTATAAAAGAAAGGGAGAGGGCAACAAAATGTCTGCAGAGGCATTCCATTGGGCATGGAGTCATAACATCCTACGAATCAAAGACAATCGCAATGTATATCAGACAAAGAGATATATAATGATGGGTAGAAGCATGGTGAATATGACAAAAGGAAGAACATCCATTATACAGAGATCCTTTCTGCAACAGATAAATATTTTCTTAAACAATGAACAATGATTTAATGGGAAAGCTACAACAGATCCTCTGTTGTTCATGAATCCATCAATCAATGGAAGCTATGATCCTTAAAAACTACAATATGTTCAAGCAAGAAGATAACAAAGAAGTGGGAAAACAAATAAGACAATCTAATAACAGCTCCCATGAATCTTTAATGGCATAAAATGTCATTACAAACAAGTCCTCAGGCTTACAAATGAGCAACTAAAACTGCTCCTCCATCTCTCTCCTCTCTTGGCTCATGAATCCAACACTTTTCTCATAAAAACCCCTTTTATTTATAGTGAATAATCTCTATCTACCCTAAGGAGGTTGAAACCAAGGAGTTACATAGGATCCTCCTCCATTTAGGAGTCTTGTTACAAAAGATTCCAACAAAATCCTAACAAATTCCTATTTTTTTGGGATTTTGTCTATGATGATAAATGCCTTTTGAAATAGGTCATCCTGATTGATCTGGAAATGGAACACATGTCTCTCATGTCCAACAAACTCCTAGGAGACCATTCGAACCTTCCTTGATACGTGGAAATTTCCCAACAAGGAGAATATCCAAACAATAACTATTACAGGAAATTATGTAGCATCGCTGTAAAACAATTTTGCACATTCCATAGCACCCTTTGTGTGTCTAGCTAGGTGATTCCGTAGCACCCTTTGTGTGTCTGGCTAGGTGATTCCGTAGTGCCTTTTCCGTGTCTAATATCTCTCTAACCATTACACGTTTTACAAAACTAAGAGATGTTTTTGTTATTTGGTATGTGATGAACAAAAACCTCCTCCATTTTTCAAAAATACCTTCTCATTTGTTCATAATCCAATTTTTAAGTAAGTCACTCAAAAATTGCAGAAGCGCATCGTGCTCTCAGCAGAAACGTAGTGTGGTATTAAAGAGGGTGTTTGGAGGCCTTCCCAGAGGATTTTTGGGCTGCAAGAGATATGGTTGGAAATATTATGATGTCTATTACATAATGGAATCACCAAGTACTGCAAACGCCTTCTCAAAGCCAATGAAAAACTTACTTGAAGTCAAGCTGTCCAAAAGTACAGGAACCCTCCTATAAAAATTGTATTTTGGGAAATTATCTCAAATTATAATAAAATATTATGTGTTAACATCTGGCTCCATAGGGGATGGCATGCTCGCTGTGAGATGCCAAGAACATACAGTTCCAGTTGCCTTATCCATTGGTCTATGGAGTCAACTGTGCAACCAATCTCTGAACACTGTAAAAAACTACCACTTATTCAAGAAATCTAACTGATATATCTGCTGCAAACTGAAGGAAAGTAAATTCTCAGAAAGTGAGCTTATTTCCTATGATACCTTACCTATAACCGGATCTGCAACTTGGTCAAGTAAAGATAGAATTCCATAACAACCATTCAATTAGTTTCAAAACTGAAATGATCTTTTCCATACCACTGATCAAAAGGTAATGCCTGAAATATAACAACAGTAATAAAAATCCCTTCAGGAAACAAAACTCACCTGGAAGTGCTGGTGACTAAATGTAATCTAAAATGTTCTGATAAGATGAAAAATAATACCCCAATAAGGCTGCAAATGGATCCTTGAAACCAAGATAAAAAAAATGTTGATCGACAGAAAACAACTGTTCATCCATGACTACATTTTTGCTTGAAAACTGATAACCCTCTAGTCTTCTTGTGATCAAATTTTGATCATTGGTAGCAACAAATTTCTCTTCAGAATGATGATCACAAGATGATGATAAAAGCTGGTTTAAAGCATACTGATCATTATCATATAGAAACATGTAATTACCTATGTAATCATCAATTACCTCATGATCAAAATGGTTTGAAAATTGATCGTCAACTTGCCATGCATACCTATCTATAGAAATATCTGCCAACACTGAAGAATTCTGATCCGAATCTGAAATATACTTACATCCTTGTTGTTGTTCCAAATCTGCTTCATACTCGCCGCCTTCATGCTCAAAAACTGAAACATACTGTCAATTCGCTTGCTCATGTGCATGTAGATTTTAGGGATAAGATGAATCTCAAACTCTCTTGGAAGCACGAATGTTCTCCTCAATTTCTTGGGCATCTTCAAATAAGCATGCTAAGGATGAAGACTTCATTTCTAACAGGAGAAGGACAAGCTCTAAATGATGAGCCATAATGTACTATACCGTGGAAACAGTCTCTGTAGGATGGATCTCCAATGGCATGTCATGATAAATGCTGTAGAACCTTCTATTGAAGACATAAAAGACTTCATCTTCCTCTCTCCTCAAGGCATACAAATTAGTGAGGTAGAAATCAAGAGACTTGTTCTCACCCCAATGCTTTAGAAAAGTATTGGACAATTCGATCCAAGAACCGATGGAATCGGATCTCAAACTCTTAAACCCTACTGCAACATTTCTAAACAAGGATTTGGAGAACAATCTCATAGTAAAATCATCATGAACTATCTCAAACTGATCAACAAAATTTTCAAAGGCCCCCAAATGCCTCTCAGCTGTGACATGATCCTCTCCAGAAAAATGAGGAAGGTACTCAAGGAAATCAAGAGGATAAGGATGAAGGATATATGGAAACTTTAAAGGATTGAACATCTTTATCCTGATTCTAGTTTGAAAAGCAGTGGGATGAACATGAGGATTAACAAGATGATGGAAAAGCTCAATAATAACTGAAGATAATGAGATCTGAGAAGGATTTGAATCACTTTTGTCATTCTCATGTTCACGAGGCTGAGTATGTTCGAGAGGGATAGAGATATAAACCTTGTTCTTATCAATAGGATGAAATGAAGTTTCAATACCAACCTCAACAACACAAGCAGGCTGCAAATTTTCTTCTATCAAGGATGGATATATAAAATAAGGTTGATGCTCATCCGAATAAACAAAGCACAAGATGATCCTCTTTATATGTGAAGTGAAAAGAAAAAATGAGCTAATAAAGATCAACAAAAGTTCATGAAGAAAGCTGATAAGCTGATACCTGGTCATCCCCTTTCTTATGGTCATCTTTCTATCAATAGGATCCTCCCCAGTGGAGTCTTTAATTATCGAGTCGTCAGGTAGATGATTACAGTCAATTTTCTATATCCCTCTCTTGTCTACCATTAAGATTTGGATCTATGTTGTTCTCCCAGGGAAGCTAGCTTCACACTTCATTCCCTGGCAATGGCGCCATTAATGTTAGCACTGAGAGTCACACTTAGATTGCTGTAAGTGAAATCCCAATACCCATCAAAATATAAATGGATTAAATGGTTTGAGTAGGTGGATCAACAAGACTAGGAAATAAAGGGAGAGGGCAACAAAATGTCTATAGAGGCATTCCATTGGGCATGGAGTCATAACATCCTACAAATCAAAGGCAATCAAACTGTATATCAGACAAAGTGATATATAATGATGACTAGAAGCATGGCGAATATGACAAAAGGAAGAACATCCATTATATAGAGATCCTTTCTGCAATAGATAAATATTTGCTTAAACAATGAATAATGATTTAATGGGAAAGCTACAACAGATCCTCTATTGTTCATGAATCCATCAATCAATGGCAATTATGATCCTCAAAACCTGCAATATGTTCAAGCAAAAAGATAACAAAGAATTGGTAAAACAAAGAAGACAATCTGATAACATCTCTCACGAATATTTAATGGCAGAAAATGTCATTACAAACATGCCCTTAGGCTTACAAATGAGCAACTAAAACTGCTCCTCCAGATCTCTCCTCTCTTGGCTCATGAATCCAACCCTTTTCTCATCAAAAACCTTTTTATTTATAGTGAATAATCTCTATCTACTCTAAGAAGGTCGAAACCAATGAGTTACATAGGATCCTCCTCCATTTAGGAGTCTTGTTACAAAAGATTCCAACAAAAGCCTAACAAATTCCTATTTTTGGGGATTTTGTCTATGATGATAAATGCCTTTTGAAACAGGTTATCCTGATTGTATGGAGATGGAACACATGTCTCTCATGTCCAAAAAAATCTTAGGAGACCATTCAAACCTTCCTTGACAAGTGGAAACCTCCCAACAAGGTGAATATCCAAATAGTAACCGTTACAGAAAATTTCGTAGCGCCGCTATAAAATAGTTCTACACATTCCGTAGTGCCCTTTGTGTGGCTGGCTAGGTGATTCTGTAGTGCCCTTTGTGTGTCTGGCTAGGTGATTCTGTAGTTCCTTTTATGTGTCTAATATATCTCCAACCATAACACTTTTTTCAAAACTGAGAGAGGTCTTTGTTATTTGGTATGTGATGAACAAAAACCTCCTCCAGTTTTCAAAAATACCTTCTCATTTGTTCATAATACAAGTTTTAAGTTAGTCACTCAAAAATTGTAGAAGCACAAGATGATCTTAGCAGAAACATAGTGTGGTCTTTGAAGGGATATGGTTGGAAAGCTTATGATGTCTGCTACACAATGGAATCACCAAGTACTGGAAACGCCTTCTCAAAACCCTTGAAAAACTGACTTGAAGTCAAGTTGTCCAAAAGTACAGGAACCCTCCTATAACAATTGTATTTTGGGAAATTATCTCAAATTATAATACAATCTTATGTGTTAACAAGAGGTACCAAGCTGTCACATCGTCAAATTTCCTTAAGAAAATCCCCTGTTTGGTATATATAGTATTTATATTAGCTTTGCAGACATATATAGATTGATGTTACCATAGTTCATGAATTGAGGGGAAATATCTTGTCAAGAATTAAAATCTGAACTATTGTTTCACCAATGGGTCATGACAGTTTTAAGAAAAGGACTTCAATACCACAGGCAGGGCCACTGCTTCCAGGAGGCGTTCATAGCCTCGACATGGTTACCTTTTAGCCTATCTGATCACCTTGATCCCATCTAATAGTTTAAGAACACGTGATGGATCATTCCAATCATCCATATAAACTTCTATAAACTTGTGGATAAATTCTCGGAAAGTTGTTATTACTATCCTGCAGGGGCATTCTTTAAGCCTAATGGCATCACGTTGTATGCAAATGACCCCCATTATGTTATGAATGTGGTCTTATTTTTGTCTTCTTCAACAATCCTTACTTGCTGATACCCTGAAAATCCATCTGTGAATAGTAAGATTCTTTCCCCGCAACTTGTTCCAACACCTCATCAGTAAAAGGTGTTGGGAAAGGGTCATGCACACAGGCATAATTAAGGCTTTTGTAGTCTACATAGACCCTAATGTCCTATGTGCCTTTCTTGCTCTGGATGACTATTGGGCTAACCCATTCTGCTTCTTCCACTACAAAAATAAGTCCATCTTCTAGCATCTTGTCTATTTCCCTCTTAACCTTCTCTTTTACTCTGGGTTTAAGGCGATATGGTTTATACCTTACAGGATTTGATCCTGGTTTTAGTTCAATTTTCATCTCTCCCATATCTCCTTTAATCCATTTTATCTATGAAAATTTCTTTGGTAAAAATTTCTCATACTCTCACAACAAGCTATGTATTTCTTGGCTAGTTTTCTCATCCTAGTAGTCTCCCACCATGGCTATCTTAGGTTTCTCTGTAGTCCCTATATCGACTTTGCGTAACTTCAATGGATAATTATAAGAACCATCAGTCTAGCTAGGTATGATGTTATGTATTTCTCTTCTCCCTTATGTTTCCTTAATGGCTAAGTTTCTCAATTCTTCTAAATCATCTGGGCTTTCCAAATCCTTTTCAATCTTATAACATTCTATAGGTCTCGTGTCCAAGTTTAGGTGAAGTTTAGATTGAATTTATTGGATATGCTTTTCATATACCACTAGGTCTAATTTCTGTTCACCGATATTGTTAAAAAGAAATTCTTTAATTCTTTGTAGGACTACTTTAAGCTCAAGGTACTTACTTGTAAACAAGAAGTCCTTGCAAAAGTGACCTGCCAACGTTTACCAGTCGTTGCTATGTTTTCTAGTTTCTTCATGCATGTACCAAGGTTTCAGAATTGGACCTAGTGAATGGGGAAATAATTGAACCCATAAGCGAGATGGTGTTTCCACAACTTTCCACTGTCTCACACATTGTTCAATATGTTCTTTAAGATCAGACTGTCTGTTGAATAGTTGTGCAACATGGAAATCTGTATGCATCTCTGATTCCAACTGATCCTTATCTTGAAATCTATATTGGATAGCTTGTTTCACATATTCCCAGTTCCCAACTAAGGCTTTGTGATTGGTCCACCATATGGCAGCGGTGTCTTGGAGGGCTAAATCCAACACTGAGATCCTTTGATCCTCTGCTATCTTTTCTTCCGTGTTGACCATAAAAGTGTCAATTCCCGAGGTACCATCATATATTGGGTGTTCTCTGACCTTGGTTCCAATCCATCTATTTTCTCTGTTAGTTGCACATCTTCTTGAAAATTTTTCATATGAACCTTGCTGCCAACTGTTGAATGCCAGTTCTGAATATTCGTCTGCTGATTGTATGCTCCTCCAACTTACTGATCCATCAATAGTAGGATTTATGTAGTCTTCTCTCCTTCCTTCTATTATAGTTTACAACTGATCCAAGTATTATCCCTCCATATTGTTGTCCGTTGGCTCCGTGTATTGAGGGCCTACATATGAATCCAAGGGTTGAACTACTTTTATTTCGTCTATGTCAAATGCCATAGTGTCTTTCTTCAGGTCATTTCACTACATAGTTTTTATAAGCCCAATCAATATCGAGTAGTGCAGGATAATGGTCCTTATCCCCCATGATTTCTATCACCTCAAAATCATCTACAATATTTACTCCCACAACATCTATTTCCACATTCTCTAGTCTTCCTATTGGGAAAATACAATATTGATAGGCCATTCTTAGTTGGATTTGGGAATATGTCAACCGGGGTTTTCCTAAAGCTTCCCAAGTCTTTTTAGGCTGTATATTAACAATATATCCTAGATCTAGCATGACTTCCTTAATCTCAAAATCATATAACTGGGCTACTAATCTAAACTCTTTTCCAGTTCATAATTTCTTTCTCTTCCCTCTTTGAGTATTCTTCTCAGGAAGATTAGTCCTTATTCTTCTTTCTAGAGATTCTTCATTCCCTAGAACTAGGTATAGTGCATTGCACACCTTTTATTTCAACTAGTCATTCCCAATAATATCATAAAATAATTGAAACCAAAGGTCAACTATGTTTTGTGATTGCTCAGGTTGTCTCATCAGGACTACATGGTTTCTTGGTGAAGGGGGCGAAGAAGGGACTTGCACAATCTTAGGGTAAACAATAGGCTGAAGGGGTTTCTCTTGCATCTCATGGCCATGAATATTCTGAAATAATTCTATGGAATTTTTAAAGAATAACTTCTGTTTCAGAGGATCATACTTGTCCTCCTTAGGCGTTGTTTTCTGTATTTGAGGCGGATTGTCAACATCTGTGCCAGTCTTTGCTCCTCCTCAAGTAACAATGTTAAGGTTGGGTAGTTTTCCTTTAATACCTCTCTTTATCTCTGAACTGATGAGGTTATTTCCTCATTGATGTACCAGATCTTCCCATTTCACAATTATTTCTGGGCAGTCTTCAGTTGCATGCCCATTGGTTCTGCAGTGAGAGCACCAAGACCGCCTCGGATGAGGACAATATCTAGCCATGTGGCCTTTCTTGTGACAATTGTAGAATCTATTTGGTCCTCTTCCCTCACTTCCTCCTCCTCTAAAGTCTCCTTCGAATCCACCTTCATGACCTCTTCCCAGTCCCTAAGGGGTTTCATTCACCCTAAATGATATTCGATCCAGTCTTTCCGCAAGTGCGTCCAATGCTCTTCACTGATTCGTAGCATGTGTGGTAGATGCACACAACTCACAATGCACCATATTCAGTATTGTTGAATACTTATGAATAATGGGGCACTGTCTTGGCCCATGCCCATGGATTCGACAAATATCACAATACTCAACTGATGGAGCTGCTTGATTACCTGGAAAAGCATGATATGGAGTTGGGGTATGGAATGGTAAATTCGCTGACACTTGTAAAACTCCTATAGGTCCTGGTGAGGTTCCCATCAGATTCTGAGGAGGTCTCATTCCCCTCATTCATGGACATTCGGTTACCATATGTCATTTTGTGTAACATCAAGTACACCAGACTTGCGGTCGTCCTAGTCTGGGTATCATCAATTATTGAATATTCTCTGTAAGAGATGATATTTGCCCTTGAATTTGCACCAAATTTTCATTTTCTGGGAGTCTGGTCACTCTCAGGATCCCCGGATATCATTCCATGGATTCAATCTTCATTTATTTTTCCAAGGTGTCTCTCAAAGTGGCTATCCGTTGTTGCGTTAACGAAATCTGTGTCAGAGGTAGAAATCCCTGGATATGCCATTCTCTTTGATGTTCCTCATGAATTGGATGTGCTAACCTCCCTATGGCATATTTAAACTTCTGGCTGTATTTTCAGGTCAATTCACCATCCCTTTGCTGAATTTCATGCAACTCAGATAGAGCTTGTTGTTCTGGCTAAGGTAGCTTAAACTCTACTATGAACTTTTTCCATACCTAGTCAAGTGTGAACGCTTTACTTTGAACTCCTAGTACTCCTGGATCAATGTCCTTCATGTACCATTTGAGAGAACGACCTCTCAAAGTAGTCTGGAACTCAACCAATTTATTCACATCCGAAGTCCCTCCAAACCTCTAGATTGCTTCACATAAGAATCAATGCTGCTCAACTCAGACATAGCTTATTGTTCTGGCTAAGGTAGCTTAAAATCTGCTATGAACTTTTTCCATACCTAGTCAAGTGTGAACGCTTTACCTTGAACTCCTGGTACTCCTAGCTCAGTGTCCTTCATGTACCATTTGAGAGAACAAACTCTCAAAGTAGTTTGGAACTCAACCAATTTATTCACATCCGGAGTCTCTTCGGACCTCCAGATTGCTTCACATAAGAACCAATGCTGCTCAACATCTTCGTCTCCCTTACCCTATAATTCTGGGTATCAAGCAATCGAACCTCCCGTGTTACCAACCATTGCTGATATTACCGCTCCTACCAAAATAAAACCTATCAGTCTTGGTTGCGATCGACCAACGGATCCCAATATCCTCCCAGTATTCGTGCCTCCCAGTTGTGACTGACTGACTGACTGTAATGGAATGGGAATAACATAAGAAGGTAGTATATAATTTACCACTTTTATAGAAGACACTTAGGGTATGGGTGATTCGGGGCTGGTGCCACTGGCTTCGGGGCGGGTTTATTTGATCTGGGGGGGTCTTGTTCTCATCCTCTGGAGCGGTCTCTTCAGCCAAATTCTTGATCTTTCTTGGAATCGGGGCTGAATATTCTCTTTCTTATTCAAGATTCAGGTCGGCTTCCTTCTCCCTTGCTTCTACACCTTCTCCTTCTTGTCCACCCTCCTGGGGACTTTTTTCTCTCTGTGCTTCTCTCTCACTTAATCTTTGACTGGCCAGTCTATCCTGTCTTCTCATATTTCGCAAATCTTCCATCTGTTCTTCCTCTACTTTTTCTATTCTGACTTCTTTCCACAACTTCTCAGACTGTTTTTCTACTTTCTTTATCTTACCACGCCACCACTTCTGAACTATAGTGGCTCTTTTCAAGGATTGCTCATCTCTTTTGTCCATTTCTTGCTGCTCCCCCACTTGTCAAAGAACCCTCTCCCCTCTCTCAGGCCATGAATCCACCCCAAACTCACCCCACCCTAAGCAAGGGTATTTATGCTTCCATCTCAGTCGGGGACATAGTTAGCATCCCCTCTTCCATCAAGAAAATCTTAATCCACAGGGGGATTTCTCTCAACAGTATTCCCCTTGCGTCTTTCTTGAAATCTACTTCTGCCATGCAAAATATTGATGATTCATAGCTGCAAACTCAATAATGTATCCTTCTAATGTTGAATTAAACCAGAAATTGATTGCTCACATTACTGGACTATCCAACTAATGAAGTGTTGCGATCTTTTCTGTATCCCAAGCGTAGGTATTCTTGAATCATTCTTGGAATTCCGGAGCTTCTTGGAGCATATCTATCCAGTGGAAAATTTCTTCCGGGAACCTAACCCATAATATCTCGTACTGGTCACTCGATCTTTTTGAGTAAAATATATCCTCTTGTGTATCTTTCACAGATTTTCCTCTCCGCTCTGCTTCTTTCCATATGAAGGCATCACAATTTCTCTCCCACCAGTGGTGAATATCAGATCTGTGAATCCACATAATCATTCTCCCTACAGGTTCCTTTTTAACGCAGGGCCCGGAAACGAAACCATTTTGTTGTCACATAATTGATCAGACCAAGGTCCTTCTTAGGTTACCAAAAAAAGGTACCGTGTAGTCTAGAGCGCTGGAATTTTCATCTCCTTCGACGAAAAGAAGTCTCACCTGAAGAAAAACCAAGACAGAAGGATAGGGAAGGGCAAGGAAAATACTTAGGTGGGTTCCCATAACCTTCAAGATTCACCATGATCTTGCGCAAGATAGACTAACTACAAAACATATCTAAACTCATTCATCCTAAAACTAAAGATACTCAAGTTGTGAAATCATTTGTAAACATAGATACCATATTGATCTTATCAAGCATAAAGAAGTATCGTAAAGAGAAAATTCATAAGCATAAACACAAAATAACACATTGATTTCAAAATTTTGGGTCCTTCTTCATATATTATCATCAAAGCTTATCGGATACACTCTCAGAGATACAAATTAGTACTCTGTTACAAAATTCTAACTACAAACTCATGTCACAGAGCTCTATCTATCCCTTTTCCCCAAAACTGTATGTAAATTACATTTACAGAACCTTTCCTCAACTAAAATCCAACTAACAACAACAACATCAACCAACCCTTTTACGATAGTATACATCTTGAGTGGAATCTTCTGGCTTTGGGCTCACATGCTTTCTTGTTCTATTGTAACTGCTTTTGCCTCACTGGTGTTGCGCTGTCCCTTTTCGCAACCGGTTTCTGTTTCTTTACTTGCTCCATTGTCCAGCTCTTTCTGTAGCATGCACAACTCATGTTTAACCAAAACTAGGACTGTAGTCCTTCTTGTGCAATCTTCAACCCAAAAACAAAGGGCCCAACATGTAATACCCTAGGCCGAACCCAATTGTAAATGTAAAATGAAAATGTACTTAAGCTGGTGAGTTGTTCGATATAACTTGTTTTGTATGCACCTTTCATGGTATAGTGTGCACATGTACTACGCACTAAAATGATGAACTGTGCACATTCTAGGATACCATGCAAAACAACTTAAGTGCACGTGATTTTGAGGCCAGGGAGCCTTTGTGTATATGTTGTGTTTTATAGCCTGGTGAGCCAGCTATTATAAGCTAGGAGGATTATGTTTGTATTAGGCCAGAGAGACTAAATGCTAAAGGCAAGTGAGCCTATTTTTGTATATGTCTTATAATTAATATAAAATACATCGCTGCACATAGACCGACCACGATAAAAGAGTATGGGGGACTAAACTCCACTAGTTAGGGAATGGGGGGGGGGCTAAAAGTTAAGAGAAGGGATAAGCTAGGGAACTTAATCCAAAAATGAATATTAAATTAATATTCCTTAAATCATAAAGTATGGAAAATTATTTTATCCTAAGTTCTAAGGATGGGGACAAGTGGGCCAAAGTATCTCCCAACATGACAAGTGTCAAGTTGGGAACATGCATACATATAGTTTGGAATTAGTTCATTTTACCATCATTCAATCATCCATTCAATCATTCCATGATCATTCACTCACTCAGTCAGTGGTCCTATGTACCTTTATGTCACTGTACCTAAACCTGTATCCATACTCATACCTTTTTGTGTACCTAGTTAACTTGACAGCTAGACTGAAGAAGTGGGTTGTCAGGCCCGTGGGATATTGAAGAGGAGGGTTGTCAGGCCTGTGAAAAATCTCTCAAGGTGAGAGAATTGCTGGGAATTGATTTCTGAAGGTGCTAAACTGCAACTACAGGGCTATGAGACTTCTTGTCTGACCTATTGTTGAATCCCGGAAAGGAAGTGGGCCAGGCGAGGGACTGTTGAGCAGAGAAGGGGCACACTTCCTTGGGTGGGATAGGCATGTGGGGAATGAGGGACTGTAAGATGTTAGTTTGAGTTGGCACCTATGATGGAGTCTTTCTTGTTGTCTATGATACATCATCCTGGTTAGGAATCCCTTTACCTAGGTGGAGTTTAGTCCCAGCTCGGGGGTGAACCACTGCTGAGAGTGATGAGCAATGTGGTCTAAGGTTGGGAGGTTCGTGGAAGGTATGCACACAGTTGGTGATATTCTTACCAAAATAAGTGTCAATTGTGTGTTAATTTATATGCTGAATTATCATTTATGTGTTATATTTATGGGCATTTCATGTATATTCTTACTACCATTTCCATATGAATCTGTGCATTTATAGTATGTATTTATCTATTTAAGTTTTATGTATAAAGTTCCGCAAGATTCTCTATGTGTTTATGTTTTTAATTGCATTACAACTCAAATTTTTTTATGTGGCATATCCCAGTTGGATGTTAGGGATGTTACAATGTGGTGTTAGAGCATAAAAGCATTTTTTGGAGTAGCATGGCTCGACCTGGGTGGCAGGGGATGTTGCACAATAGGCGCTACCTCTAGGATCCTGTACAATTGTCTACCCAAAATAATAATAACACCGTAGGGTCTAGACTCATACACAACATGATGCTTCCACAAATATGGTTGTCCTAAAAGAACATCACAAACTTTAAGGTGAGAAATATCACACAATACCTCATCTTTGAAAGGCTTGATGTCGTAGGGAAGACGACATTATTGGATGACACGAAGATCTCTTCCTTGGCGAAGCCAACCGATGGTGTAGGGTTGTGGGTGTGGTGTCATTGGCAGGACCAACCACTTGATGACCTCTGTTGAAATCAAGTTCTTCTGATAGCCTCTATCGAGAATGAAATGAAGCGGAGCCCCCTTTACCCACATCTATGAGTTAAAGAGGCATTCCCCTTCCTTTGGTTCTTCTGGTTCGCTTGGCCAGAATTTGGTGGTAGTGATAGTGGAACTAGGTTCAACATCAATAATCTGCTTCCCTCCTTTGGGATTTGATTCGTAATTAGAATCAACCTCAGACTTAGAATCCTTCAGCTTGACCACAAGTGACTGCTTGGAGCGACATTCTTCAGTGTTGTGCTAAGAGATTTTGTGGTACTCACACCATTTTCCCGTGTCCTTCTTCGTCTTCTCATTTCCCTTCTTATGTTGTGGCTTGGACTGGTTTCTCTGAGAGTGACCCTCTTTTCTTTGTCCCTTGCTATGTGGGTTGGGGCCGCGTTTTCCCTATTTTGGGTGTGAGGAGTTTGCAGATCCAAACTCTCGCCTCTTCTTCTTAAATTTATGCTCGATCTTGATAGTGTATCTATAAGACGTACCCAATGAGGTGATGTCAAAAAAATCCATTTCTGTTTGAATGTATCGATGCAAACAACCGCGGTATTTGAGCACCATATGCCGCTCAAAGTATTTGATACATTTATAGCAAGATTTGCCTCACCCTATGCAATCTTGCCCAGAAGGTCATTTTCCATTTCCCCATGCAGACTTATCTTCCCTATTTATAAAATCCAGAGCCAAAAATAAATATTTTTAACATGTACGCATCTTGCCTACTATACAACATGCGTATATGCAGACTGCTCCACTACAACCCGTGTACATTGGGATTTGTGCTAGAAAATGAAAATTAATGTCGAGTTTCCATGTCACGACATGAGATATATGATCCTTGGCCTTCCATATACTGGAAACGTTCTGACTCGGCCCTTCAGTTCCATTTTGAAGGTTATAAATGGGCAGATTTCAAGCAATGGAAAAAAGGAGAAAGAATTCAACTTTGAGAGAAAAGTTACTCTAGAGAAATTATTTACTTCATATGGAGTCTGCATCCCTTTGTCCTTTAAGTACAAACATAGTTTTCAACCCCCAAGATCTTCCCTTATTTATTGAGAACCTCATTGTTTCTCTCTTATGAGCTTGCCTTTGGTGGAGGATTGAAGTGGTGGAGGCCTAACTGGAAGGAACTTAGTTTCTCAGTTCCAAACCACGACGACACGAAAGTTTGTAACATTTTCACTTTTGTTGATCATTTATTAATAGAAATACTCTTTTCCCGTCCAATTGATATCTTGCACATATATTGAATTATTATTCCATGGGCATATTTGTCATGTTTATTAATGGATTATACTATTGAATGTGCTAACTTAATATAATATTTCCATATGTTTGCTTTGCTTGGTTGTTGAGGACTAGTTGCAAGTATATTTCTTTGGGTCAAGTGCTCAACGGTGGACTTTATCAAACGTCTGGACGAGGTAGGATTTTATCTTGTCTTGCTAGCATATTCGTTTTCATAGCATAATTGAGAAGATAGTTTATTTCTGAAGTCATTTCCATTTGTTGTGGTTCACCCTATCCATAGAGAGATTTTCCTCATAACAGATACCCAATTTGGTGCAAAGGGTATGGAAAATATTGGTGAAATATGGCACTATCTGGTCCCTTTCTTGATGTAGGGTGGTCCATCTGGTGTACTGGTCCTCGTAGCTTCCAACAGGGTAGCATTTTTATTTAATGGGATCCCAGAAGGAATCCCATGTAGGGTAAACAAAAAATATTGAAGATTCCTCTACGACCCTTTTCTTAGAGCAAGTATCCCACCAGTCCTTAACATGGGGGACAACCTTGAGGAGTGCAAAATAATATTTTCCCTTTCGGAAAAATTGTGGATTGAAAAATACCCTTCGAGAAGATTCAACCATTTATCTACAACATCTGCATCTATCAGTCCTTCAAAAGATGGAATATCAAAATTTACTTATACCTTGAAGGGGGTTTCATGGCCACTTGATGAAGATGCTTCTCCTTTGGGAAGTCATCGAAGGATCTGCAAAAAATTGTCCATCATTTCATTCCTTTTTCGCACGAGGGATTCCTCGAGAAACATTTTAATAGGATCTCCTGCTCCATCATATTTATTTTTGTCCCCCATGGGTTGTTGTCGAGCTCAATGTGACCAATATTGAAATGGATCGATGGGTTCAAGTCCCAACTTCTTGTACCCAGATCTCGTCGGGGACATGCACAAAGAAAAATAAATGAAGACAAGACCTCTCTGATACCACTGATATAGATTTAGGATCAGAACGAACTGATTAACAGGCTGAATACAACAAACACAAAGATATGAAGAACAACAAACATATCCATTGAAAAATATCTTCTATTGAATAAATAAAATAGGTTGAAATTGTAAAAATGTAGAACTCAAAAAACTTGCTCGAATGGTGGTAGCTATCTCTGAGAAGAGACATGGATGCTACGCAAATTTTTCTAAGTAGAATGATTACAATGAGGCTCCAAGGGCCTTTTTGATATTACTCATGAATGACAAAACCCTAGACATCCAAAAACCTAACCCTAGGAGGTGAAACGCCAAAACTCATGTGGGCACCTATGGGTAAGTTGGTATCTCAACTTCCCGGGGTTGTAACTTTTGCATATGACCTCCGTTTTAGACGCGTGATAGCCCATTGGAAATTTATTTTAGAGAAATACACATTAAACTGTGAAACTATGACTCTTTCTATAATTTGACTGTGGCGAGCCAAAAAAACACTATTTAGGGATCCAAAACGACCTTGGAATTACAACAAGATGTGCTGACATGAAAACATACAAAATAAGCTAGTTGGATTAGGTGAGAGGCCACTAGTATCCACCTGGAATATGTGTAGGGATTCAGATAGCCCCAAAAGTATAGAACCCACAATCATAAAGAATTACAGAAGAACATGTTGAACCAAAAACGGACAAGAGGAGCTAGTTGGAATAGGTGGGTGGCCACCAATATCCACTTGGATCAATTTGCAATCCTCCCTAAGGGATTTCCTCATCTCTTGAAGGTGAATTTGTCATAATTTCTTTCAATGGGATGTACCCCCTCTTCCTCCCATGCATTTTTTGTGTATTCCCAAGGCAATCCTACCTTATTTGAATGATCTTTTACGACTCCCTTTGGGTTGTTTCTCCTAAAGCTCTCCTCTCTGAGAGAAAGATGTTTACTTTCTCTTGTGCTTGCTTGGTGTTTGAATATTAGTATAGCCCAATATACAATGGGAGTCATGGCCATATTTCCTTTTTTTCTCGGTATGGAATTCCTCCCACTCCATGGATCACTGTTTGGTATGCCATCTCCTGGAGTACTAGTTTTTCCGGTACAACCCGATGGAGAAGATGGGGGGATTTCATGGTGTCGTATACTCTGATATAAGTACCATTCTATATAAGATACCAATCCAAGATCCTTTTTATGACATCTACCACTTTGTTGGTCATACATGGGGATGGTCTGGAAAATATAAACTTGCACAAAGGAGCCAAAACGTGTTCGCAAATCTTATGATACTCCTTGCATTTTTGATCCCATAGGACTTTGTAGTATATG
Source organism: Picea engelmannii (assembly GCA_009831015.1). Lineage (NCBI taxonomy): Eukaryota > Viridiplantae > Streptophyta > Pinopsida > Pinales > Pinaceae > Picea > Picea engelmannii. The sequence continues at coordinate 294,972 of ML804705.1, forward strand.
TGAATGGATTCATCTGATGGTTTTTATTTACACCCCATATTTGGGTATTGGTAGGAAACTAACATTATGTCCAAGAGGTAGGAAGACATGTGGAAACAAGAGAAAGTTCTCGGATGAGCTTCTACAATTGCAGTTATGGTGTCTATTAAGTTGGCAGATAGGATGTCATCCCAGTTGAGCGACAATCCTTCGTCTGGATAGTAATAAATCAATGGCATGTATGATAGAGATAAATGGGAGGAATATGGTTCTCTCTATAGCCCACATAACATGGATACCATGTACTAATAAGGTCTATGTTTGAACTCCTTAGTGCGGTCGTAGGGTACCCTCCCTTGGGTATATGTTTGAACTACTTGTCTGCCTTGTACAATATGGGGAATATCTCCTTGGTTTTGTATTCAAACTCATCAAGAAGTTTTCCCGAGGGAAAGTGGGCCCCCGGTGGGGGTTCAAGGGCGAAGCCCCCGAAGGAAAAATTGCATTGTAAAATATATTGTAATTTCATTGTAAATCTAGACCGTTCATTATAAGGTTGCATATCTAACGGTAGAAGTTGTGTTAGGGTTTTTTGCCCTAGAAGGCAACCCTCTCTTATGAGGGAAATGTATTGCGGCTATGTATTATAATGAATATTATATTCTGAGATAGGAGACTGTGAGAGAAAGAAGAGAAAGTTACAATGGGTTTGTTGTAGGTTTTATCCCTTCATTTGCTGGATAATAATAAAGCAAGGACTTGGAAATTTCTCTGGTGGACGTAGCCCACACTGGGTGAACCACGCAAATATGTGTCTTTATTTTATTGTGTATCTTCTGTGTTTTGTTTCTTCATTTGTTTTATTTTATTGCTCCATGGTCCTATTTTTCTAACAACTGGTATCAAAGGGAAAGGCAACTCGCAAGAAAGTAGGGTTCCTGGTTCGAGTGGGAGCAATGGCGGAAGATGGAAAGTTTAGGGTCTAAAAATTAAACGGTCAAAACTACCAGTTATGGAAGATGTAGATGGAAGATTATTTATATCAAAATGATCTATTCCTACCATTGGGCATAGTAGCAAAAAATCCGATGACCATGAAGGACGAAGAATGGGAGAATCTTGACAAAAAGGCTCTAGGAATGATACGGCTGAGACTGGCAGCATCGATGGCTTTCAATATTTTGAAAGAAAAGAAAACGAAGGCTTTGATGGACACATTGGCTAAATTGTATGAAAAACCCTCGGCATCCAATAAGGTATTTCTAATGAAGATATTATTTAATATGAAGATGTCAGAAGGTGGGTCTGTTGCAGATCATTTAAATGATTTTAATACAGTTACTAATGAACTAAGTTATGTAAAAGTGGACTTTGATGATGAGGTCAGGGCTCTTCTAATCTTGTGCTCATTGCCAGAAAGTTGGAATGGCTTGGTCATGGCTGTAAGTAACCCTGTCTCTGGTTCAAATACTTTAAAATTTAATGATGTTGTTGGTGTTATCCTTAGTGAGGAAATGCGACGGAAAAGAACATGTGAGACATCAGGTAATGCTTTGAACATGGAGAACAAGGGAAGACAAAAGGATAGAGGAAAGGGCCCAGGGAACCATGGGAATTCTAGGAAGGGAAGATCCAAATATAGACTTGGAAAGATAAAGTGCTGGAATTGTGGGAAGAAAAGACATCTAAAGAAAGACTGTAGAGCTCCAAAGAAACAAAGAGATGGACATCATGAGAGAAATCAGGAAGGAAATGTAACATGTGATGTGCTACAAGATGCTTTGATTCTTTCTGTAGATAATATTTCTGAGTCTTGGGTAGTATATTCATGGGCTTCATTTCATGCCACACCCCATAGGAAACATTTTCTATATTATGTTCAAGGTGATTTTGGACATGTTCATTTGGGTTATGATGCACCACACAAAATTGTTGGAATGGGAAAGGTAAAAATAAAGCAATACAATGGAAACCAATTTTTGTTGAAAGAGGTAAGACATGTTCCAGATTTAAGGAAAAATCTAATTTCAACAGGGAAGTTGGAAAGTGAAGGTTGTATATCCATATTTACATATAAGACGTGGAAGGTCATCAAAGGATCATTGTTGATAGCAAAAGGAGAGAAGGTAGGTACATTGTATTTATGTACTGGTAATACTGAATCTTCTATCTCTTTAGCTTCTACAGGAGTGGATACAACATTGTGGCATCATAGGATGGGACACATGAGTGAGAAGGGTATGCATATACTTCACAAAAGAAATTTGTTGCCAGATCTTAAACAAATTGATTTGGACTTCTGTGAGCATTGTGTTTATGGAAAACATAAGAGAGTCAGATTTATCAGAGTCGAAAAAGAAAAGAAGAATGAAAGGTTAGAGCTTGTGCATACAGATGTATGAGGACCAACTCAGGTATCATCTCTTGGTGTCTCTCATTATTATGTTACTTTTATTGATGATTCAACTAGAAAAACTTGGGTTTATTGCATTCGACAAAAATCAGATGTTTTTGATACTTTTAAGAAATGGAAAGCTTTGGTTGAGAATGAGATAAGAAAAAGTTTGAAGTGTCTCAGATCAGATAATGGAGGTGAATATTGCAGCAAGGAGTGTGATGATTATTGTTCATACCATGGGATTTGTAGAGAGAAGACAGTTCCAAGAACACCACAAGAAAATGGTGTGTTAGAAAGGATGAATAGGACAATCATGGAGCGTGGAAGAAGTATGAGATTGCATGCTGGTTTGCCCTTACAGTTCTGGGAAGATGCTGTAGATACTACTGTTTACTTAATAAACATAGGACCTTCAAGCCCTTTGGATGGTAGAATTTGTAAGTTTTAAATCTGTGAAGTAAAGCAATGCATATACATTCTTAAGCAATATAGAAATTAATCAATGGCTCATACACAGAGTACACAGAGATTTTATACCGGAAACCCTCAATCGGGAAAACCTTTCTTATATTCATTATATCAAATTTCACCATTCACCATACAATATATACAATTTTTTTAGGTATTCCGTAGATACCAAAACCCTAATCCCTTAATCCGGGATTAATTTACAAATCTGCTAAAAATAGCAAAATCCACTAAAAATAGCAAAAACCACCCAAAAAAAAATTTCGGGGCACTGCCCTGAACCCCGTCGGCCCCGAGCTACCGCCCGTTGTTGAACGCTGCGTGTAACTAGGGGGGGGGGGGGCATACCTGCCCCCCCCTGGGACCCCCCTAGGAAAGTGTCTGACGCACACGATAGAACTCTAGTGTTAGGGATCGTCAAACACAATTTTCGTATCTAACACACCCACACACACACATGCAAAGAATATAGCACATATACCCAACAGAATTCCAGAGGAGGAATGGACAGGAAAAAAGGTAAACTATTCTTTTTTGAAAACTTTCGGTTGTGAAGCATTTGTCCATATTGATAAAGAAAATAGAACAAAGCTTGAGGCAAAATCCAAGAAGTGTACCTTTATTGGATACAATGTTAATGATTTTGGTTATCGCTTATGGGATTATGAAAATAAAAAAATCATTAGGAGTAGAGATGTCATATTCAATGAGAAGGTCATGTACAAAGATAAGCTGTAGGGAAAGAAATAGGGAAAAGAAAAACAAGAATACACAGTGCTTGATGAGATCATTGAAAAAGAAATTCCAAAGGAACCTGAAAATCAAAATGTACAACAACACGAGCAACAGGTATCTCAAACACCTGCAAGTGTTGTTAGAAAATCTACTAGGTTAAGTATACCCCTTGAACAATACTCTCCTTCATTGTATTATTTATTATTGACTGATTCTGGTGAACCAGAATGTTATGAAGAGGCAATGCAGGTAGACACCAAAAAGAAGTGGGAGCAAGGCATGAAAGAGGAAATGGATTCCTTGGTAAATAACCATACTTGGGACTTGGTTCAGTTGCCTATAGGAAAAAGATAATTTCAGAATAAATGGGTTTACAAGTTGAAGGAAGAAGATAGAGGAGAAAAACGGTACAAGGCTAGACTTGTTGTAAAGGGGTTTGCACAAAAGAAAGGTATAGATTTTGATGAAATATTTTCTCTTGTTGTTAAAATGACTTCAATTAGGACTATTTTGAGTCTTGTGGCAGTAGAATATTTTCATATTGAACAGTTATATGTAAAAACAACTTTTCTCCATGGGTTTTTGGAGGAAGAGATTTATATGCAACAACCACAGGGGTATGAGGTCAAAGGAAAGGACAATTTGGTATGCAGGTTGAAGAAGAGTTTGTATGGCCTAAAGCAAGCTCCAAGGCAATGGTATTTGAAGTTTGTCAGGTTTATGATAGAATAGGGTTATAGTAGATGTCATTCTGATCACTGTGTTTATTTTAAAAGGCTAGAAAATGGAAGTTGTATTATCTTGCTATTATATGTAGATGACATGTTTGTTGCAGGGTCTAATATGTAGGATATAAATGTGCTCAAGAAGAAATTAGCCAATTCATTTGTGATGAAGGATTTGGGTGCTACAAAGAAAATCCTTGGTATAAGAATAACAAGAGATAGGAAAAATCACAAATTGACATTGTCTCGGGGTGAGTGCATAGAGAAGGTGTTGGAAAGGTTCATAATGCAGAATGAAAAACCAGTTAGTACACCTTTGGCCAGCCATTTCAAATTAACTAAGGAAATGTCTCGCAAGACACAAGAGGAGATAGAATACATGTCCAGGGTCCCTTATTCATCAATAGTTGGCAGCTTGATGTATGCAATGGCTTGCACAAGACCAGATATTGCACATGCAGTGGGAGTTGTGAGTAGGTATATGAACAATCCAGGTAAAGAACATTGGGAGGTAGTAAAGTGGATTCTTAGGTATTTGAGAGGTGCTTTTACTCATGCATTATGTTTTGGAGGTTCAGACACTTTTCTACATGGATATGTTGATTCAGATATGGCAGGTGATAAAGATAGCAGGAGGAGCACCACATGTTATGTTTTTACTATAGGTGGAACAACAGTAAGTTGGATTTCGAAACTGCAAATTGTTGTTGCACTTTCAATAATAGAGTCAGAGTATGTTGCTGCTACAGAGGCTAGTAAAGAGATGATTTGGTTACATAGGTTTATGGAGGATTTGAGAAAGAAGCAGGAGAATAGCAGGTTTTACTGTGATAGTGAGAGTTCCATTCATCTCGCAAAGAAATCAGCCTTCCATTCAAGGAATAAGCATATACAGTTGAGGTACCACTTCATACGATCCACCTTGGAAGATGGACATTTGAATTTGGAAAAGATACACACTAGCCAAAATCCTGCAGATATGTTAACAAAGGGAGTAACCAGGGAGAAACTGAGTTCCTGCTCAGTTTCAGTTGGTCTTCAAGAATGAAGATGAAGATGAGAAATTTTCCAGGTCAAAGAAGGTTCAGATTCCATCATATAAAACAACGGTGGAGTTGTTAAGATCAATCTCCAAGTGGGAGATTGTTGGTTGTGGAGCTTGATTATCTTCCTGATTCAGAGGTCTTTTGTTTTCAGCTATGTTTATACCCCATGAAGTATTTACACCCCATAAGTATGTACACTCTTCCACGTTGGGGAGTGTAGAGGGGGGTTACCCCCTCTACAGGGTTTGGGGGCGAAGCCCCCGAAGGAAAAATTGCCTTGTAAAAGTATATTGTAATTTCATTGTAATCCTAGACCGTTCATTATAAGGTCGCAGATCTAATGGTAGAAGTTGTGTTAGGGTTTTTTTTCCCTAGAAGGAAACCCTCTCTTACGAGGGAAATTTATTACGGCTATGTATTATAACAAGTATTGTATTCTGAGATAAGATACTATGAGAGAAAGAAAAGGAAGTTACAATGGGTTTGTTGTAGGTTGTATCCCTTCATTTGCTGGATAATAATAAAGCAAGGACCTGGCAATTTATTTGGTGGACGTAGCCCACACTGGGTGAACCACGTAAATTTATGTCTCTATTGTATTGTGTATCTTCTGTGTTTTGTTTCTACATTTGTTTTATTTTATTGCTCCATGGTCCTGTTTTTCTAACAAGACACTCACTAGGACCCACGAGAGGAGTTGCGCAAGTGTCAACGAATTTACCATTCCATATTCCAACTTCATATCATGATTTTTTAGGTAATCAAGAAACGTCATCAGTTGAGTATTGTGATATTTTCCGAATCCATGGGCATGTGCCAAGACAATGCCCCATTATTTAGAAGTATTCAACAGTACTGAATACAATGCATTGTGATTTTTTCGCATCTACCACACATGCTACGAATCAGTGTAGAGAATTTGACACACTTGCGAAAAGACTGGATCGAACATCATTCAAGGTGAATGAAACCCCTTAGGGACCATGAAGAGGTCGTGGAGGTGGAGCTGGAGGAGACTTTAGAGGAGGAAGAACCAGGGGAATAGGACCAGTTAGATGTTACAACTGTGACGAGCAAGGCTAGATAGCTAGAAATTTTCCTCATCTGAGGTGGCCTTGGTGCTCTCACTATAGAACCAATGGGAACGCAACTGAAGATTTCCTAGAACTAATTGCAAAATGGGAAGATTGGGTACGTCAACAAGGAACTAACCTCATCAATTTAGAGATAAAGAAATTTATTAAAGGAAAAATTCCCAACCTTAACATCCTTACTCGAGGAGGAGAAAAGACTGATGCAAATGCTGACAATCTGCCTTAGATCTAGAAAGAAGCACCTAAGGAGGAAAGGTATCATCCTATGAAACATAAGCTATTATTTAAAAATTCCATAGAAACATTTCAAAATATCCATGACCTTGAGATACAATAGAAACCTCTTCATCCTATTTTTTATCCTAAGATTGTGCAAGTCCCCGCTTCACCCCCTGCACCCAGAAACCCTATAGTCTCGATGAGACAACCTGAGCAGTCACAAAATGTAGTTGACCCATGGTTTCAATTATTTTATGATATTCTTGGGAATGACCAATTGACAAAAAATTGTGTAATGCACTGTACCTAGTTCCAGGGAATGAATAATATCCAAAAATAATAATAAGGACTAATCTTCCTGAGTAAAATACTCAGAGAGTGTAGAGAAGACAAGTACGAATTGGAAAAGAGTTTAGATTAGCATCCCAGCTAAATGAGTTTTAGATTAAGGATGTGATGTTAGATCTAGGATCTTATGTTAATATACTGCCTAAAAATACTTGGGAAGCTTTAGGAAAACCCCAGTTGACATATTCCCCAATCCAGCTAAGAATGGCTAATCAATATTGTATTTTCCCAATAGGAAGACTGGAGAATGTGGAAATAGATGTTACAGGAGTAAAGATTGTAGCTGATTTTGAGGTGATCGAAATTATGGGGGATAAGGACCCTTATCCTACACTACTTGGTATTGATTGGGCTTATAAAAACTATGAAATGAATGGCCTGAAGAAAGACACTATGACATTTGAGGTAGACAGAATAAAAGTAGTTCAACCCTTGGATCTGTATGTAGGCCCTCGATACATGGAGCCAACAGACAAGAATACCGAGGGAGAATACTTGGATCAGTTGTAAACTATAACAACAAGAACGAGAGAAGACAACATAAATCCTACTGCTGATGGATCAGTAAGTTGGAGGAGCATACAATCAACGGATGAAGATTCAGAACTGGCATTAGACAGTTGGCAGTAAGGTTCATATGAAATATTTTCAAGAAGATGCACAACTATTAGATAAACTATATGGGTTGGAATAGAGGTAAGAGAACACTCGATATATGATGGTACCTCAGGACTTGATAGTTTTCTAGTCAGCATGGAAGAAAAGATAATGGAGGATCAAAAGATCTTAGTGTAGGATATAGCCCTCGAGGACAACGCTGCCATATGGTGGACCAATCACAAATCCTTATTTGGGAACTGGGAATATGTGAAACAAGCTATCCAATATAGATTTCAAGATAAGGAGCAGCTGAAATCAGAGATACAGATGGATTTCCAGGTTGTGCAACTGTTCAATGGACAGTCTGATCCTAAAGCACATATTGAACAATGTGTGAGATAGTGGTAAGTTGCAGAAACACCATCTCACTTCTGGGTTTAAGTATTTCCCCATTCACTAGGTCCAATTCCGAAAGCTTGGTGCATGCATGAAGATACCATAAAATAGACCAGCGACTGGTAAACATTGGCATATCACTTTTTCAAGGACTTCTCATTTACAAATAAGTACCCTGAGCTTAAATTAGTCCTGCAAAGAATTAAATAATTCATTTTTATAGATACTGGTGAACGGAAATCAGACCTAGTGGTATGTGCAAAGCATAACCAAGAACTTCAATCTAACCTTCACCTAAACTTGTAAAAGAGACCTATATAATGCTATAAGATTGAAAAGGATTTGGAAAGCCTGAATGATTTAGAAGAATTGAGAAACTTAGCCATTAAGGAAACATAAGGGAGCACAGAAATCTAGAACATCATACCCAACTAGACTGATGGTTCTTATAATTATCCATTGAAGTTACACAAAATCAATATAGGGACTACAAAGAAACCTAAGATAGCTATGGTGGGAGACTACTAGGATGAGCAAACTAGCCAAGAAATACATAGCTTGTTGCGAGAGTATGAGGACTTGTTCCCAAATAAAATTTCAGAGCTAAAAGGGATTAAAGGAGATATGGGAGAGATGGAAATTGAACTAAAACTAGGATCAAATCCTGTAAGGAATAAACCATATCTCCTTAACCCCAAAGTAAAAGAGAAGATTAAGAGGGAAATATATAATATGTTGGACTTACTTTTGTAGTGGAAGAAGCAGAATCAGTTAGCCCAATAGTCATCCAGAGCAATAAAGGCACATAGGACATTAGGGTATGTGTAGACTACATAATCCTTAATTCTTCCTATGTGTACGACCCTTTCCCAACACGTTTTACTGATGAGGTGTTGGAACAGGTTGTGGGAAAATAATCTTGCTCATTCACATATGGATTTTTGGGGTATCACCAAGTAAGGATTGTTGAAGAAGAAAAAAATAAGACCACATTCAAAACAAAATGGGGGTCATTTGCATACAACGTGATGCCATTCAGATTAAAAAAACGCCCTTGAAGTTTTTTCTCGGATTGTAATAACAGTTTTCTGAGATTTTATCCACAAGTTTATAGAAGTTTATATGGATGATTGGACAGTATATTGTAACATCCCCGACCAACCAAGTTGGGCCATGCTATTCCCGAAAATGTTTTTATTCTCTACTCAACACACCGTAACATACCCAACATCCAACTGAGCTATGCTACATAAATTTTTCAAAGTGAATGCAATTAAAACATATACACACAAAACTATTGCAGAACTTTATATATAAAACGTAAACAGAAAAATGCTTTCTGTAATTGCATGGATTGATACTAAAATAATAGTAAACATATACATGCAGCATATAAAGACAATACCCATAAATATAAAGACATTTATAACAAAACATAGGATGAACCCATAAAAATAAACACGTAAATAATAATGGAGCATGTAAATTTATCACACAATTGACACTTATCTTGGTAAGAATATCACCAATTTCATGAAAAACTTCTACAAACCTCCTAGCCTTATACCACACTTCTCATCACTCTTAGCAGTGATTCACCCTTGAGTTGGGACTAAAATCCACCTGGGTAAAGGAGTTCCTAACTAGGTTGATGTATCACAGACAACATGAAAGACTCCGTCACAGGTGCCAAATCAAACTAACAACCTACAGTCCCTCATTCCCCACATTCCTGTCCCACCCCATGAAGTGTGCCCCTTCTCTGCTCAACAATCCTTCGATTGCCCCACTTCCTTTCCGGGCTTCAACAACAGGTTGGACATGAAGTCTCATAGCCTTGTAGCTGCAGTTTAACACCTTCAAGAAATCAATTACCAACAATTCTCTCACCCAGAGAGATTGCTCACGGGCCCAGAAACTCGCCTCTTCAATATCCCACGGGCCTGACAACTCGCTTATTCAGTCCAACTCCCAAGATAACTAACTACACAAACATGTATGGTTATGGATACAGGTTCAGGTAGAATGTCATGAAGGTACGAAGGATATCTCAATGAGTGAGTGAATGATGATGGAATGATTGACTGAATGCCTGAATGATGTAATGAATGATGGGAAAATGAACTAAGTCCAAACTATATGTATACATGTTCCCAACTTGACACTAGTCATGTTGGGAGCTACTTTGGCCCACTTGTTCCCATCTTTATAACTTAGGATAAAATAATTATCCATACTTTATACTTAATAAATATTAATATAATATTCCTTTTTGGCTTAAGCTCCCTATATTATCCCCTTTTCCTTAAATTTTAGCTCCACCCCCCCCTCCCTAACTAGTGGAGTTCAGTTCCCCATACTCTTTTATCATGGCCGGTTTGCACGCAGAGATGTATTTTCTATCAATGATAAGATGTATACAAAACTAGGCTCACTGGCCTTTAACATCTAGGCTCTCCGGCCTAATCATCAAAAAACTGGATCACCAACCTATAAAACACAACATATACACAAAGGCTCCCTGGACTCAAAATCGCACACACTTAAGTTGCTGCGCGTGGTATCCTAGAATGTGCACACTTCCTCATTTTACTGTGCAGTACATGCATGCACTATGCTATGAAAGGTGCATGCAAAAATGATATCAAACAACTCACCATCTTAAGTAGATTTGCATTTATATTTACAACTGGGTTCGACCTAGGGATATAACAATCCCCTCCCCTTATTTATGCACTGTCCTCAATGCATTAAATACAAAAATCCTAAAAAAGATGTGGGTATTCTTCCTGCATTGCATCGTCATGCTCCCAAGTAGCATCCTCAGGACCGTACCAGGTCCATTGGAACTTTACAAGCCCTATGGATCAATTCAGAGCTGTTTGATTTTCCGGTCCAGAATACGTACCAGATGCACTTGGAAAGTTCCTTCTTTCTCCACCTAAATCACATTCCAATCAATAACATTATTAGCATCAAGTATATATTTCTTGATCAATGATACATGGAATACATTATGAACATACATAGATGCATGCAATGCAATCATACAAGCTACTGGATCAATCCTCTCTAGGATTTCAAACAACCAACAATAGCGAGCTGCCAACTTTGAACAATTTCCCAACTTCATGGAACTTCTGTTGGTCTTCACTTTCAAGAATACATGGTCTCCAACTTTAAATTACCTGTGAGTTCTGCCCTTATCAACATAAATTTTCTTCCTATCTTGGGAAGCCTTCAAATTTTGTTTTATTTTCAACATTTTCTCCTCCATTTCCCTAAGTAAATATGGCCCAACCACTGCTCTATCTACCGGGTTATCCTAGCTTACATGTGTGTTTAACTTTCTACCATAAAGTGCCTCAAATGGGATCATCTTTAGAGATGTTTGGTACCCATTGTTATAAGAAAAATCCACTAAGTGTAGGTATTCTTCCCATTTTGATGGTTTATCCATCACATACATCCTCAACATATCCTCAATCACTTGATTCACCCTCTCTGTTTGTCCATCTGATTCTGGATGATAAGTTGTACTAAAATTCAAATTTGTTCCAAATCCATTAAATATTCCCTTCCAAAAATTTGAGGTAAATTTTAGATCTTTGTCAGACACAATTGTCTTGGGTATGCCATGTAATCGAGAAATTTATCTCATATAAACATCAACAATGTTGTTTTCCTTGTGAGTGAGCTTTAGTGGAATAAAATGGGCAGCTTTAGTAAGTTTATTCACCACTACCATGATAGAATCATGTTGCTTGTTTGTTTTGGGTAGTTTGGTGATGAAATCCATTGTTACAACTTCCCATTTCCACTCGGGAATGGGTAATGGCTGTAGCAAACCAGTTGGGTGTCTATGCTCAACTTTTACCTTTTGACATTCCAAACATTTGGCAATAAAATCAACAACTTCTTTCTTCATGCATGGCTAATAATTTTGTCTCTTGACAACTGCAATAATTTTATGATAACCTGAGTGCCCAATATAAGGTACATAATTCATTTCCATCAATATCATAATTTTCAATTCATGGGAATTTGGTACATAAATTCTACCCATGTACATGAGAATTTCATCATTACCTAGCTTGTATTCTTCAATTTTCTGCAATTTACCTTGCTGTAATTTTGCCACTAATTCCTTGTATTGCAAATCTAAATTTGCAGCCTCCAAAATTTTGTGTTTCAAATATGATTGGTACATTCTAATGGCTGTAGCATGAAATTCATGCACTCTTCTGCTGAGTGCATCAACCACTTTGTTCTCTTTCCCCTTGATATGCTTTATATCAAAGTCATATCCACTTAGAAATTCTAACCATCTGCTTATCCTAGCATTTAGAGTTGGTTGATCAAATAAATATTTCAGACCATTATGGTCTGTCCTCAGTTCAAACCTTTCCCCCATGAAGTAGTGTTTCCATTTCTTCAAGGCATGCACTATGGATGCCAACTCCAAATCATGAGTGGCATAGTGTATTTCAATCTCCTTTAACTTCCTTGATTAATAACATATAACAAACCCATTTTGACTGAGGACTCCACCAAGTCCTTCTTTACATGCATCTGTGCATACAATGTAGTCTTCATTTGGGTCTGCAATCCTTAGTATTGGAGCACTTGTTAATAATTTCTTCAAGTGTTGGAAACTCTTCTCACAATCCAATGCCCATTGAAACTTCACACCCTTCTTTTGCAAGGAAGTGATTGGGTGTGCAATCTTTGAGAATCCTTCAATAAATCTCCTATAGTAGCCTACAAGGCCCATGAATTATCTAACCTATGTCACATTCTTTGGTGCTAGCCATTCTCTAATGAATTCTATCTTCTCAGGATCCATTGCTATCCCATCTTTTGAAATGAGATGCCCCAAATAATGAATTGGCTTCTGATAAAATGAGCACTTGCTCAATTTGGCATACAACTGATGCTCCCTTAATAATTGCAGCACCATCCTCAAATGATGCTCATGCTCTTCTTATGACTTGGAATATACAAGGATATCATCCAAAAAGACAATGACAAACTTGTCTAAATATTCACGGAAAACACCATTCATTAAGCACATGAAATTAGCTTGTGCATTTGGCAACCCAAATGGCACCACTGTGAACTCATAATGAGCATACCTTGTCCTGAAGGCGGTCTTGCTGATATCTTCTTCTTTAATCCTTACGTGATGGTATCCTGACATGAGATCTATCTTTGAAAATATCCTTGCATCCTTCAATTGATCAAAGAGATCATCAATCCTTGGTAGCGAATACTTGTTCTTTATAGTCACTTTATTCAACTATATGAAATCAATGCACAATATTAATGTCCCATCTTTCTTCTTCACGAACAAGACTGGGGAACCCCAAGGTGACACACTTGGGTTTATATACCCCTTCTCCAGAAGTTCTTCAAGCTGCATTTGCAACTCCTTTAGCTCTGGTGTACTCATTATGTAAGGAGTCTTTGACATTGGAGCTGCTCCAGGCATTGAATCTATAGAGAAATCAATATCTCTCTTTGGTGGTATTCCTGGTACCTCCTTGAACACATCTTCAAAATCTTACAGGACTACACGATCTTCCAAATTTGTCACCTGATCTTTAGGTGTCTCTTCCATACGAGCTACAAATATTTGACACCCTTTTATGTAACATTTATTTAGCTGCAATGTTGAAATTTCTCTAATGGTTACTGCCCCTGGGAATTCCTTGCACTTTCACTAGGTTCCCTTCCCCATCTAAGCAAGTAAATGCCTTGTTATGACAGTCTAGGATAACATGATGCCGATCCAACCAATCCATCCCAATTAGAGAGTCATAGGAACCTAGAGGAAAGATGTTCAAATCTTCCCTGGTGTTTAGTCCATTCATGTTCATAAGACATAACTTATCCATTTCATTAACTTTTCTTTTGGCTCCGGTAGCCAGCTGCACCAACCAAGATTTTCCATGCTTGCTTCTTGGCAAATGATAAATTTCCACCATCTTAGGATATATATAACTATGACTAGCTCGTGAATCAATTAAAATATCAATGGTTTGGTTGTTGATCATACCTTCCACTTCAATCATGTTTGACTAATACTCTACTTGCTTGTTGTCAAGCGCTGCATAGATCCTTGGTACATTTCTGCCCATGTCCTCCACTGTTTCAGCTTGTTGTACATTGTGAATAGTCCTCACTTTTTCACCTCTGTGGGGACAATATCTGAACATACGGTCTCCTTTACAACCCCAACATTGAATAGGTGGCTTCCTTTCCCTTTGACTCCATGTCTCAATCATTCTGGGTTCTCTAGAAGTTGGTTGTTCCTGAGTATTATTTCTGAAGAATGGTGGCTTAGTTCCCTTCTTCCTCTGATCCACTTGAATTTATTTTTGTCTTCCCAAGATTTTTGGAAAGTTGGCCTTGCTTTTTTCTGATCATATATGCATTTAGCTCACCTTATGGTCTCCTCTAATGTTTTGGGATCATCATACTGTATTTTGTCACTGATGGATGATGTCAATCCACTCAAATACCTCTGAATCTTAACTTTCTCATCCTTGATGAAAGAGACATACTTCAATAGTTCTAAAAAACTTCTCTCATATTCATCTATGGTTATACTCCCAAGATTGAGTTCAAAAAATTCTTTCGTTTTCTTATCATAGTATCTCTTAGTCAAGTCTTTCTTCTCAAAATACTTCTTGAATTCCCACCAAGTAACACTTTTCTCTTTAATGTGTTGCACCTATACAAGCTGATCCCACCACATGGATGCCTTTCCCTTGAGTTAATATATGAAAATTATACCTTCTGCATGAGAAGAATAATTATACAATTGCAAATACTTTCTCATGCCCAACATCCATGTCTCTACATCTTCATCCTTCTTGTGCTCACCATCAAATGTTGGAGGTTTGATTTTGTTCATTTCTCTTCGTAGCTCATCCACCCCAGAACTCTTATGCTTCCTGACAGGGGATGGACTTGAGATGTTGTTTTATCTCTTATTGGAATGCCTCGGGGAGTGACGATGATGTCTGCTAACACTTCTGGTTCTTCATTTCTCATTAGGAGACCCGTGATTTCCTGATTTGCTTGAGCCACTCTCCTTATCAAATTTCTTCTCTATTCTATTCAAGCTCTACATTAATTTCATGTTGAAGTCCTATTGTTGCTCCTTGTCTCTCATAAGCCTTTCATTATCATCTTTATGGATTTGAACATCCTTCTGTAAATTTTTAATGGTCTCTACCATATTCATGTTTTCATCCCTTCCTTCTCCATGCCCATTGTAGTTTCTTCCTTCAATGCCCAAATCGACATCCATCCCTCTAATCTCATATTCCTCTCTATAAGTCCCCTATGCCTCTTCCATTCCTCTAGGCTCTATTCTGATCCTGATCTGATCTAGTTGTTGTTAACTCTGCAAAATGTGTAGCCAACAAAACTTTGTCAGGCTAATTGTTTCAACAATCTCATGAAAAATATGAACCATTATGGTTCAATAATATATCATAAATATTTCTTTCGATTTTCTAAAAAACAAAATGCCTAGATCAATTTTATGGGTGAATATTTATATTCTACTATCCGAGACCTTTCCAATGCCTTCTTCCATTCTCAATTCTGAGTCTTGAGCAGAAAGTTATGGTTATTTGAAAATTGCCCATTAATTTTTCTGTTCACACATCAACTTGGCGCAACTCTGGGTTGTAATTATGCATTTCTGCACCTACTCCATTGGATTTTTCATAGGATCTCAATTGGGTTTCATCATATACATATTCTAGACACTTTTTCCAAGTTTCACCTCTTTTTGGGTTCTGGGTTGCTTGTTACAGCCTGCTGAAGTTCTGGGCCAATTCGTGTTTTTGGTCCGGAATGCTACATGTACCTTCTTTTCCACATTAAACACTTTTAACATGCCCCAAATTTAATTCATATCTAGGATTGTCTTCTATGGTTCAATAGATTTCTATTAAATTCTCTTATGCCTCAATATGATTTCAGAGCAGAAAGTTATGGCTCTTCGAAGTTAGTTGGGTCTTAAAATTCACCCTCCACTGTTTGTGTTGTAACTTTCTCATAAAAGCTCCATTTGAAGAACAATTTACACCATTAGAAATCTCTCCTCGAGATATTTTATTTGAGCTGCATAGACATAGTGTACCTTTGTACACTCTGTTCTCGTGGTTTTTGAGTGGCTAAAAACACTGTTAAGGGCCTCAAAAATGTGTTGCAAAAAGATGTCATTCAAACAATATAAAATGTCACGGAAATTCGTTGGTTTTCCGCTATTGTTCACCCTCCAAATGACTTCGTGCACACAAGTTTCAATCTGTACACCCATATTTAGCATGCGTAGCAACACCACAAGGTAATTCATGCTCCACACACCTATAATCACTATGCATCACTTCTCTGTCGCACCAATAACTAGTGCGCACTACTTGTGTGTCACGCGCTAATATCCACCGTGCACAGTTTTGGTTCTTGCACTATTACCTATTGCGCGCCATTTTTGTATCGCACGCTGATATTCCACGCTCTTTTCACTCTACACGTTGCACCATGCCAAATTTTAGTACGCCCCCACCGCTCACCAATACTCTGCGCGCACCATTAGCTAAACTGTCGCGCGTCAACATATACTCATATTGTGTGTGCACCAAAAACATTTCTCTGCGCTCTTCCAATACTGTGCACACCACACATGCTATTACTATGTGTGTGCATACCGCACACACCTTATTATGCGTATGCACACTGCGTAATGCTAAATTTAGCGCGTGCACCCGCACACCAACATTTTTTCGTGCGATGCCAAAATTTAGCGCATGCACTCGCACAACAACATTTTTTTGTGCGACGCCAAAATTTAGTACGCGCACCCTCACACCAACATTTTTCTGTGTGGCGCCAAAATTTAGCACGCGCACCAGCACACCAATATTTTTCCGTGCAGTGCCAAAATTTTGCGCACGCACCAACACACCAATATTTTTCCGCGCGACACCACATTTTACATATCACAAGATTTTTACTGCATCATGCATTTTTAGTGCACCCAACTGCGCACATTCATCTTAAGCGCATCGATTCCTCGTGAATTCCGCTGTAGAAATTTGGGGCTTTCGCTTAAATTTTTCCCAATTTCTACCATAGACATTCTGCAACTATGAAATTTGTACAATTTCACCTCGATAACACCAATTCAACCTCTGCAACAACAAATCATTGTGGTTTGACATTTCTCGAACGATGTTTTCCCAAACTCAAGTCACAAATTGAGAATTTTAATTACTAATCTTGCTCCAACTATCATGGCTTCACTATAACTTCAAATTCGGCCAATTCCAGGTCTGAATTTGCTAGAATAGATATTAAATCAAGAATATCTCACCACATGGCTAAATTTCTCAATTTTCCCATGAATTTAACAACACAAATTGGGGATTTTTCCCAATTTTGCACAATTGTTGTTACTGTTTTTTCCGTGGACTCTCTGCAACTCGAAATTTGGCCACTTCAAAATAAATTATCTATGAATTTTCTCTTCAACTCAAACTTGCTCGGCCCATCTAGGCTCAGTGTTGAAAACTGAATATCTGATACCATATTGTAACATCCCCGACCACCCAGGTCAGGCCATGCTACTCCATAAAATGTTTTCATTCTCTGCTCAACATACTGTAACATACCCAACATCTAAATGAGCTATGCCACTTAAATTTCTTGAACTGCATGCAATTAAAACATATACACAGAGAACTATTGCAGAACTTTATATATAAAATGTAAACAAACAAATGCATTCTGTAATTGCATGGATTCATACTGAAATAACAATAAACATATACATGCAACATATACATGCAATACCCATAAATATAAAGACAATTATAACCACACATAGGATGAATCCATAAAAATAAACACGTAAATAATAATGCAGCATGTAAATTTATCGCACAGTTGACACTTATCTTGGTAAGAATATCACCAACTACGTGAAAAAATTCCATGAACCTCCTATCCTTAGACCACACTGCTCATCACTCTTAGTAGTGAGTCACCCTCGAGCTGGGACTAAAATCCACCTGGGTAAAGGGGTTCCTAACTAGGATGATGTATCACTGACAACAAGAAAGACTCCATCACAGGTGCCAACTCAAACTAACAACCTACAATCCCTTATTCCCCACATGCTTGTCCCACCCCAGGAAGTGTGCCCCTTCTCTGATCAACAATCCTTCGGCTGCCCCACTTCCTTTCTGGGCTTTAGAAACAGTCCAGACAGGAAGTATCGGATCCCTATAGCTACAGTTTAGCACCTTCATGAAATCAATTCCCATCAATTCTCTCACCCAGAGAGATTTCTCACAAGCCTGATAACTCGCCTCTTCAATATCCCATGGGTCTGAAAACCCACCTCTTCAATATCCCATGGGTCTGACAACCCGCTTCTTCAGTCCATCTCCCAAGTTAACCAACTACACAAACATGTATGGTTATGGATATAGGTTCAGGTACAGTGACATGAAGGTACAAAGGATAGCTCAATGAGTGAGTGAATGATGATGGAGTGATTTACTGAATGCCTGAATGATGGAATGAATGATGGGAAAATGATTTAAGTCCAAACTATATGTATGCATGTTTCCAAATTGACACTTTTCATGTTGGGAGCTACTTTGGCCCACTTGTCCCCATCCTTATAACTTAGGATAAAATAATTATCCATACTTTATACTAAATATTAATATAATATTCATTTTTGGCTCAATCACCCTAGCTTAGATCCTTTTCGTTAACTTTTAGCCCCTCCATTCCCTAACTAGTGGAGTTTAGTCCCCCATACTCTTTTATCGTGGTTGGTCTGTGCACAACGATGTATTTTATATTAATGATAAGATGTATACAAAAACAGGCTCACTGGCCTTTAACATCTAGGGTCTCTGGCCTAATCATCACAAAATTGGCTCACCCACCTATAAACACAACATATACACAAAGGTTCCCTGGCCTCAAAATCGCATGCACTTAAGTTGTTGTGAGCAGTATCCTAAAATGTGCACACTTCCTCATTTTACTGTGTAGTACATGCGTGCACTATGCTATGAAAGGTGCATACAAAAATGATATCAAACAACTCACCAACTTAAGTACATTTGCATTTACATTTACAACTGGTTTTGGCCTAGGGATATTACATATACAATCTTCTCAAGGAACATGTATTGTTACTACGTCCTATGTTTGATAGATGTAGAGAATTGCAGATATCGTTGAACCTCAGAAAATGTATCTTTTTTGTGCCACATAGAAATTTGTTAGGCCACATATTATGCCGAGAAGGAGTACTAGTAGACCCAACAAAATTTGTGGTTATTGTGAACATGTCGCCACCTACAAGTGATAAGAAATTGCGCTCCACAATAGGGCACAAGGGTACTATCGCAGGTTTATCAGAAGATATGAAAACATCACTGCACCTCTGTACAATCTAGTAAAGAAGGACGAAGTGTTCTAGTGGAACCTAGAGTGTGATAAAACCTTCGATATCCTGAAGGAAAATCTCAACACAACACCTATTATGATATTTCCAAACTAGGAAAACGAATTTCATGTGCACGTAGATGCATCAGGTATTTCCTTGGGAGCCATCTTAATGCAACTAGGAGATGAAGCCATGGATCATCCTATCTACTTTGCTAGCAGGAAGTTGTCGCAATTTGGGCGCAACTATACAACCACAGAAAGGGAGGGCTTAGCTATGATTTACGCTTTGCAGAAGTTTAGACATTATTTGTTAGGCTCTCATTTTAAGTTCTCTACTTATCATTCTACATTAAAATATCTAGTTAACAAAACTGTGTTGCAAGGAATAATTTGTCGATGGTTGTTACTATTTCAGGACTTTTCATTTGAGGTGATCATTAAGCCTGGAAAATGCAACGTAGGGTCTGATCACTTATCTAGATTAGAGTAAGGAGAAAGTGGTGTAGAATTCGGTGATCAATGCCCATATGCAGACCTGTTATGGGTTGAGGCCATACCTGAATACTTGGAAGACATAACAATCTTTTTAAGTACAGGGGCCTACCCAGAAACATACTCTGTAACTCATAAAATTCATATGGTGGTTAGAGCAATGGACTATCAATTGATTGTAGGGAAATTGTATAAGTTTGGCCTAGATAGCATCCTGAGGAGATGTGTCTTAGATCATGAAAGAAAATACATACTGTGGGAATGCCACAGTGGAGTTGCGAGAGGTCATGTTGGAGGAAAGGCCACTATGCATAAATTCCTCCAAGATGGACGATGGTGGGTGAAACTCTTCAAGGATGTAAAGGATATTCTATATCTTGCGATGTTTTTCAAAGAGTGGGTAAGCCATCATGACGAGATGAATTGCCTCTCCAGCCAGTTCGAGCTCTGCAAGCATTTGAGAAATGGGTGGTTGACTTCATTGGGGAAATCAACACCACATATATTATTACCACAACTGATTACCTTACATGTTGGGTTGAGGCAATTTTTTTTTAGGATTGTTCGAACGATACTGATACAAGGTTCATTTTTGAAAATATTATCACTCGGTTTGGATGTCCTAGGATTTTGACCAGTGATCAGGGAGGTCATTTTATCATTAGTAAAATAGAAAAGCTTAAACCAAAGTTTTGGATCCAACATCATAAAATTATCCCCTACCATCCACAAGTCAATGGAAAACTGGAAGCGTTTAACAAGATTCTGGAGAGAGGATTAATGAAGGTTTGTTGCGCAAACAGGGAGGATTGGGATAACAAAGTACCAACAATTTTATGGGCTTATAGGACAACCACAAAGAAACTCCACAAGTACAGTCCATTTTAGCTAGTTTATGGGAAAGAGGTTGTGGTACCTGCAAAATTCATTACTCCGAGTTTGTAAATTGCACAGATTTCACACATGTTGGAAGATGAATGAGTTGTGCAGAGGCTCAAGGAATTGCAAGAACTTGAAGAGACCAGGTTTTTAGCAGACTTCCATCAATTGTTTGAGAAAACAAGGAAAAAATCTTAGCATGATAGACACATTAAGAAAAATGTATTTGTGCAGGGAAACAAGGTCCTACTTTATGACAATCGATACCAGAAACATCCAGGCAAGTTTCACATGCATTACTTGGGACCATTTATAGTTGTGGAGATCTGACCTTCGGGAGCAGTCAGACTCATGGTATGCTGCAACCAGGATGGATGAATGACACTCTCCTGAAACGATATATGTCTCAGAACTGATCTAAAGGACTGTTGCTCTAGTCCGAAGGAGCATGTATAGTAGTTATATTTGAGTTGTTTTCTGTCAATTTCTGTGAATTCAATTAATAAAGTCGAAGCATGCATTGTTGTGTCGTGACATGAAATTCCTTTTTTCTGTCTAAGTGTTGTTTGTTGTAGAACTGCTTATTCAGCAACATAGGATCAGAAGAGCCACAAAACTATTAATGGAAGTCATTAAATATGATGGGGACCCATTTGTGGTCGGAGGGAGAGCGAATCCAGACATAATCCTAGTCCATGTGCCACATGAACCCAATCCAGTAACAACCTTTATTACTGCTACAATACCTTGTCCTAATTTTGTTAAACCATAAAGTCACGATACGCGAAGATTCCATCGATATTTGTGTCAAGATTCTCATCCATTAAATGGTAAGGTCTAGAATCGGTCACGTCCATGACCAACTTTCCCAATAAATGCTGAGATCACCCGAGAGATTTACCCCGTTAACCAGTACCGTCAGAGAATGTAGATCCAAGTTGCATCTATAGGGTTAATGATGAATAACAATTATTACAGAACTTTCTAGCTAAGATCGGGTATAAGGTTCTGTGACCTCAACATAGGACACATTGTTTCCTAAAGAGAACTTAGAGATTTGTCAATTCTGAAGCATGAGCAAGCCTGTGTAATCCATCGAACCTCAGTCGTGATCCCCAATCCCAGTTTCTCTTATGCAATTTGTTGATTATTCAGACTCACCATGTCGAGAGCTACAGGGAGCCGAAGTGTCGTTTCAAAGGATGTAGTACCAGATGAGCCCTCTGACCCTCGTGTTGAGATTGTGGGTGATCTCAAGGGGAAAGTCAAGCAAGTCAAGCTCCTCGACCTTGACCTCAAAAACCAGGGTTTTTTCCCTCAGATGAACATTGACATCTTCTGGAGTGTTGCTCCATATGAGTTGGGAGGCATGCATTTTGTTCCAATGCTCGAGTTCATCAATCTGTTCAACTCTACAATCATGAACCTCAGGGATTTGCAAATTTTCGGCACCACAAGAGAAGTTTCGAGGTGTACCATGTTTCTAATAAGAAAGGTACATGACATAAGCCTGTGGTTGGATAGGAGATATCCAATTCACGCAGAGGACATCCACCATCTTACTGGACTGTCCATTGAAGTTGATAAGGTGTCCAAAAGTTTCCAAGTTCCTAACAAACATGGAAAGAAGAAGGGGGAGTGTATATTATATGAAAATTTTCATACACAGAGAGGGGGGGGGGAACA
Organism: Picea engelmannii; assembly: GCA_009831015.1. Taxonomy (NCBI): domain Eukaryota; kingdom Viridiplantae; phylum Streptophyta; class Pinopsida; order Pinales; family Pinaceae; genus Picea; species Picea engelmannii. The sequence continues at coordinate 317,530 of ML804705.1, forward strand.
CAACCAAGATCAACTCCATACTACCTGAGACGGTCAGGACAAGTTTCTATATAATTTCTAGTAAGGTCATGAGGTCTTACTATAAGGGAGAGTGCACACTGGATTCTCTATCAGTGGCAGACTTTTGCACCAATGGTGTCGTCTTCAACTAGTGCAACTATTTACTGGAGGAACTCTTGGTGGCCTGCGAGGAAGCATAGGAGAAGGGTGATACTTTCACCTACAACTACTTGTTTCTTGCATTCACAATGCTGAAGTGGATGACACCCACCGGAATACCATTGTCTCTAGCAGATAAGGGGCTCTTGGAAAAAATGTTCGAGCCATATCACTCAAGGTCAGACTCAGAGAACATCTCTTTCATCAACACAACATTATCCAAATGGTATAAAAAGTTGCTCGACACAACACAAAGGTTTCACATTCCACAAGAATTTCTCAACTGCAACACATAGAACATAACCTTCAGCATGAACCACCAACATACATTTGTGTGGTGAAGGTACGCCAACATAGAGGAATTTCACTCATGCATGCTACAATTCTATTTAGATGAGGAGGCCTTCGACAAGGAGGTTATGTCGTGGCCTGGATTCAAACACAACTTGCAGAAGTTGGGGATGCATTACATTCTACCTAGAAAGATGTTGAAGAAGAGGGGCCATGAAGCAGGGGTAGGACCGAGATAAGGCCTGGAGGTACAAAAGAAAGAAGGCCCGACATAGATGGACTTCGATGAGGACGAGAAGACGCATCCACTGGAGTGAAAAAAGAGAACACTACCTATGTTCCCGCAACTGTTGGAGCAAGCTATGTTGACAGGTAAGGATGTCAACAAAATCCTTAGTGTTTCATTCATCATAGAGCCTATGACCAAGAAACCCAGGATGAGGATCTCCCCAAGCAAGGTTCTGAACCCCCAACCCATTTCATCCACCATTCCTTGGACTCGATCAATGACTTGAGAAACCCATATTATAGACATCCAAGATGACCCTAAGTCTGACACCACTCCATCCACCACAATCATCACTGGGAAACCTCCATCACCACCACAACCCCAGTCGTCACCTCCAGAAACCAAAATTCCATTCCAAACTAGTGATCCAGAACCCATGCAGCTCGATCTCCTAGAGATACTTGAGTAGATACCAAAAATCTCTGGTCCAAACCCAGAAGTACCCAAACATAGGCTACAATTGACTGGACCAAACCCTGAATCCCAAAACCAATAGCTCTTGTGTCGATTCAAGACACTCTTCCTTCCACAGAGATGCAAGCAGGAACAAAGCCACAAGTCCTAAGTCCGCAATGCACTTCCACAACGACCAAGGCTGAGGGTGATATTGGAAGCACATCCCCGAAAGCTGAGGTACAAAAATACACAGAGGTACCTGAGGTTCAGAAGGAACTTGAGACAGCCTTAGGACAAACAGAAACATCGGTACAGGAACTGATGGAGCTAGTCCTCCAAAACCCTCAGCAATGCACAGAGTTGTTGCAACTCTGCCTCGCCAGAATAGACGTTTTAACATTCCTACCATCAACATTGAAGTTGAGGATTGCTCCAGGACCCTCTACAGGAGAGGAGGAGGTGGATACTTCTTCTGAGCATTCAATAGACAATGGAATTCCATTACAGGTCCGAGTACCTAGGGAAGCCACCCCTTATTTTGTTGACCTTTCATAGTGGCCAACAACATAGCTCGTTGGAATGATCATAGAATCAACTGATAAATAGGAGCAGAGGATCTAGTAGGCTAAAAGGAATGCAGAGTTCGCAAGGGAGGAAGCACTCCTAGCTCAAGTGCCCAGAACCCAGGAAGAATACGCCAAGATCTAGTCGAAGCAGAAAATGGAGTGAGTCTAGGAGAGGCTTGTTGAATCCTAGATGGAAATAAGGAAGGTAGCACCCCAAATACCAGAATCTAGTGTTGTAAGAGAACCTGAGCATCAAATCGAGCTACTCCAAGGAGCATGGTCACAGTTGGCCATTCATGGAGAGAATCTAGAAGTACAGTTACGAAAAAGCCAGCAGGAAGTAGAACAACAACCTCGAAAGTTGTAGGAGAATATGGAGAAAATAGTGTTGGAAGACAACAATGCTCGAGAAACACTACACAAGCACACAACTAAGTGCAAAAAGATATTCCGAGAAGTTAGCGAATGGATGGGAATTATCGCTAGGTGCAACCAAACTCTAGAGGATGTGTGCACGAGAATACAATTATTGAATGAGGAAGTTGCGATCATTATGTATCCGCTAGAGAAATAAGAGAAATTTGATCAAATCTAGCAAGTAGACAATAAGCTCAACGCTTTGTTTGAATCACAATTTGTAGCCAAGAAGGAGCTACGTGAATTTTGACCTGTCGTTCAAACAATGTATATGAAAATGCATAAAGTAAATGCTACAACCGACTCTAAATGGAACTCTCTGGTCGCATCCAAGACTAAAGGATGTATCACACATGCGACTCGACAGTTTGTAGCTGAGGCCTCACTCCTTGCCAAGAAGTGGCGGGATAAAATTGGGAGTTTCCACGAAGTCAAGAAGCGGGCCTTAGAGTTGGTCCCAGAGTTGGGCCCTTCATTTGAATAGGTATATAAAGAGAAAGTGAAAGAAGAAGAGGAAAGAAAAGTGGAGAAGGAGGACAAGGGAAAGAAATAGGCACTCCTGGAAGCTACGAAAGAGCCAAGTACTTGACTCGAGGGAGAGTCAAGGATTGTGCTTGAAGCATGTTGGGCCGTTCGTTTTTGGGTTGAAGATTGCGCAAGAAGGACTACAGTCCCAGTTTTGGTTAAACATGAGTTGTGAAAGCTACAGAAAGAGCTGGATAGTGGAGCAAGTAAAGAAACAGAAAACAATTGCAAAAAGGGACAACGCAACACCAATGAGGCAAAAACAGTTACAACAGAACATGAAAGCATGTGAGCCCAAAGCCAGAAGGTTCCACTCAGGATATATATGAGATGCATACTATTGTAAAAGGGTTGGCTGATTTTTTTGTTGTTAGTTGGGTTTTAGTTGAGGAAAGGTTCTATAAATGTAATTTGCATACAATTTTGGGAAAATGGGGTAGATAGAGCTCTATGACATGAGTCCGGAGTCAGAATTTTGTAACATAGTACTAATTTGTATCTCTGAGAGTGTATCCAATGATAATAGATGAAGAAGGACCCAAAATTTAAATTAATGTGTTATTTTGTGTTTATGCTTATGAATTGTCTCTTTACAATACTTCTTTATGCTTGATAAGATCAATATGGTATATCTTTTTAAAAATTCTTTTGCAACTTGAGTATCTTTAGTTCCAGGATGAATGAGTTCATATATGTTATATAATTAGTCTATCTTGCGCACGATCATGATGAATCTTGAATGTTCTGGGAACCCACCTAAGTATTCTCCTTGCCCTACATTATCCTTCTATCTTGGTTGCGCTTCGGGTGGGAATTCTTCTCTTTGGAGGATATGAAAATGAAAATTCTCTAGAATACACGGTACCTTTTGTTGGTAACCTAAGAAGGACCCTGGTATGATCAATTCCGTGCCAACAATGCCGCCTAACTCTATTTCTTTAATCTTTGCTAAGAAATGCAGTGAGGTCATTTCACATACTGAGAAGTTTGTCTTCTTTTTTATCCTTTCTCACATTAAGCAGAAGGTCGCCGCCACATTTTTTGCCTCTACACAGAGCCTCTCTTTGCAATAGAAGAAAGTGGATAAGATTGTGGAAGAATACAAAGACGTCTTCTCCTCACCCATCAGGGTATCGACGTACTGCCAAGTCAAGCATCCAATTGTTATGACCCTCGATGCACCTTTACATAATGGACCATTATATCATCGCTTGCTGATGGAAAATGATGAAATCATGTGTCATATCCAAGAGATTATTCAAAATGGGAACATCATACCCAACTCCTCCCCTTGTGGAAGCCCGATTGTACTAGTGCAGAAGAAGGACCAGGCTTGGCGAATTTGCATTGATTACAACTCCTTAAACAAGATCACCGTCAGAAACCGATACCCAATTTCCAGGATTGATGACCTAATTGACCATCTCAAGGGGGAAAATTTCTTCAGTAATATTGAATGAAATTCTGGCCACCACTAGGTTCCCATCGAACCAACTAATATGGAAGACAACCTTCAAATCTAAAGAAGGTCTCTTTGAATGGTTGGTCATGCCCTTTGGCTTAACAAATGCACCAACCAATTTCATGAGATTGATGGATGATGTATTGATACCCTTAACCAAATCTTTTGTGGTGGTATATTTGGATGACATCCTTGTCTTCAACAGAACTTGGGAGGATCACATGTGACATATTCAACAGGTTTTGAGCATTATGTGGTAGCACAAGCTATACACCAACTTGGAAAAATGCTCTTTTGGCATGAACAAGGTCCAATACTTGGGATACATTGTTGATGAGCATGTGATACATGTTGATCCAGCTAAGATCCAAGTCATCCATGATTGTCCAGCCTTGACCACACTAACCGAGCTTCAAAACTTCTTAGGACTAGCCAACTTATACAGGCGGTTCATGTTGGGATTCTTCCATATTGCATGGGCCCTTAGCCAGGTGAGAAAGGGAGGTGGTAGGGAAAATTTTGTGTGGGGGAAGGAACAACAATGAGCATTTGATGATTTGAAGCATCTCTTTTTATTAGCTCCAATACTCTCCTTTCCCAATTTGCAACAACCATTCGAGATTGAGACTGATCCATCTGACTATGTTGTAGGAGAAGTTCTCACTCAACATGATCATCCAGTGGCATATCATAGTGAGACACTCTCAAATATTGTCCATAAATACCCCACCTATGACAAGGAAATGTATTCCATTGTACAAGCTTGTCGTCAATGGAAACATTACATTTTGGGAAAGGAGGCGATCATCCACACTAATCACAAGCCTATGTAGTTCATATAGACACCAAGGAAATTGTAGAATGACCACCATAAAAAGTGGTCCACCTACCTGAAAAAGTTCCATCTAAACATCAAGTATAAGACACAGATATCAAATTGTGTCGCTGGCTACCTCAGTCGACCTCTCGTGGCTGCACTCACCACTGTGCTCCATTCCTATGGATATGAGGTATCTGAGTGGCCCCAACTTTATCAACAAGATTCAGACTTCACCACCACCTATCAGCTCTTGGGTACAAGCACGATTGTCACCGATTTTCACATTCAAGACATACTATTATGCCATCTGGGACATCTTCGTGTTCCTACAAGTGAGAATGCAAAGATGATTTGGGAATCCCACTACAGTCGAATGGAAAGAAATTTTGGCGTGGATAAAATTGTGGTCATTCTTCAACAAGTATATAGGACGTCAACAAGTATATCATATATGTTACTTCATGTGCCATTTCCAAGCCATCCATCAAGGAAAAATGCTTATACACCCCTCTTCCTACTCCTGAGAAGCCTTGGGAATCCATCTCAATGGATTAGATGTTTGTCCTTCCATCCACCATGCAAGGAAATGAATGTGTATTTGTGGTCGTTGATTGGTTTTCGAATATGACCATCCTCACAACCTGCAAGAAGAATATCACAACAGTATATACTACCAAGATCTTCTTCGAACAAGTGTGGGTCCATTTTGGGATACCACAGACCATCATCTCCGATCGAAACAACAAGTTCCTCAACACATTTTGGTCGACTCTCTGGTCACTGTTGGACACCAAGATCACTAAATTCACTGCTTTCCACCCCCAAATAGATGAACAAACATAGGTTGTCAATCAGGTGATTGTGCACATTCTACACATGTACAACTCTAAGCATCCACATACATGGGATGAGAGTCTCCCCTATGTTCAACACAGTTACAACATGGCTCTCCATAGCTCCACCGACCATAGCCCATTTTAGGTGGGGATGGGATTCCAACCCTTGGGTCCCATTGATGTTTCCCTACCTATTTCCACCACATAGACAGACTCTCCCATGTCCAGTCTGAGACTGACAAATCCACCAACTTCATTGAGTGGATTCAACACATCCACTAATAGGTCTAGGAGATTTTGCAAAAATCCAATGCTAAGTACAAGCAACTCCATGATGAACACATGGTACCACACCATTTTTAGGTTGGAGACAAAGTCTAGTTACATTTGAAAAATGAGCATCTCACGGGGCCCCATTGAAAGCTCCGTCCACTTTGATATGTGCCTTACACTATCACCAAGGATGTGGGTAGAAATGATTTTGAGCTCAACACTCCACCCTTCCTTGGCATGCACCCAGTGTTCAATGTGGACCTCCTTCGGATGTATTTTCCACCATTATTGGACACCTCAAGGATCGCAGAAAAATTGACACCAACAGAGATCAACCCTGACTGTATGGAACAAGCATCCACTGATCATATAGTGGACACACAGGTCAATGGAATTCACTAGTAGAGGATCCAAATTTATCGGGTTGTCAAGGCAGGGAAACTCCTACACCAAGGAAAGTGTCTCACTCGGGGCCAAATCCAGTAGAATTTTCCTCACCTGATGGGGGAACTCAACGCAATGGATACCATTTATTACTAAGGAGGGAGGATTAATCCAAGTGGATATTGGTGGCCACCCACCTATTCCAACTGGATTCTCTTGTCCATTTTTGGTTCAACATGTTCTTCTATACTTCTTTGTAATTGCGGGTTCTACAGTTTTGGGGTTTTCTGAAGCCCTACACATATTCCAGGTGGATATTGGTGGCCTCTCACCTAATCCAACTGGATTATTTTTTATGTTTTCATGTCAACACATCTTGTTGTACTTACAGGGCCATTTTGGATCCCTAAACAATGTTTTTTTGGATCGCCACAATTAAACTATAGTCATAGTCAAAGTTTGACAGTGTAATGTGTAGTTCTCTGAAATACCTTTCGAATGGGCTATCACACGCCTAAAACGGAGGTCGTATGAAAAATTTACTGCCCCGGGAAGTGGAGGTACCAACTTACCCATAGAGGCCCACATGACTTTTGGCGTTTAACCTCCTAGGGTTAGGTTTTTGGATGTCTAGGGTTTTGGAATTCATGAGTAATATAAAAAGGGCCTATGGAGCCTCATTGTAATAATTCTTCTCAAACAAATGTGTGTAGCAACCACATCTCTTCTCAGAGATAGCCACCACCATTCGAGTAAGTGTTTCAGTTTTACAGTTTCAACCAATTTTATTTATTCAATAGATGATATTTTTAACTGGATATTTGTGTTGTTCTTCATATCTTTGTGTTTATTGTATTCAGTTTGTTAATCAGTTCATTTCTCTCCTAAATCCGGATCACAAATGAAGATAAATCACAATAAGGATATAGAAATAAAGCAGAGGAGGAGGTAACATGAAGGACATCTCTCGTTTCTACTTCTGCACATTAAATATCGACATAGGAAGAAGAGACGATAATTTATGAAAAGAGGAGGAATAAAGAGAAGGTTCATAGTAAAAAGGATGGCACTGCTGATAAAAAGAGGAATATCACTGAAGAAGAAAAATCCAAAGCTAAATAAGAAGCTGCAGCAAAGGAAAATTCCCAGAAAGAAGCCGAGCAAAAGGAAACAATAGAAAAGGTTGCAACAACAACAACAACAAAAGAATCAACAAAGAAGGAAGCTGAATATAAAGTGGTTGAGGAAGAACAAAGAAAGAAAGTTAAAGAGGATAGAAATAGTGAGACAGTCCCAATGGACAATGATATCTCTGATATATCAACAACCAGTGCCAACGAACTAAGTTTGGTATTTGGTCCTCCATTTAGGAAAAATGATGTACCCAACCTAAGGAAGTTTGTATATGGAAAAACATCAAGCACGATTGTCCAAGAACAAGAAAATAAATTTTTGATAATAGGGGGAAACAAAATATTATTCTTTACACAGATCCCTATGATAGAGCATGTGAGAAAATATCCAGTAGCCATAGCCTCAACTGGATTCTCTTTTTGGAATGCCACAGAGGACAACGTCAGAAATATGTGTCGAAAAAAATTGGAACAAGAAAAAAAGATAAGGGAGCTTGAGGAAAATATTAGACATGTAAATATAGACGAGGACATACTCCGAATTTTCAAGGAAAGCATGGAAAAAGTCTATATTGAGCTTGAAGAATCCCTTATCTATATGTATGTGCACCTGCACATGTTCCAGGACTTAGCTGACATTATCATAAACTAGCATAACAATGTACAAACCAAGATAACACAATTCAATATTATCTAGGAGGGAATGAACTACATTGATACATGTATTGTAGAGAACCCTGATGCACTGACAAAACCATATCGTCCTTCAACTAGAAAAAAAAGACCGACGCCTATGAACTAGACCACTATCAACAAATGGAACAAAAGTTGGACAAAGAAACAACAAGATCAATAGAAATATGTTCACGCCTACACAGCGGCTCAAGAACTACCCAAGTTATGTTGACTTCCCCAGCTAGAGGGGCTTGGAAAAAATATTATAATTGAGGAACTAGTCGACAAGGTACAAGACAACACAAGTTGCAGACGAGGAGTCACCAAGGAAACCACCTGAGTAACAACATACCTAACATAACAACACCTCATTCAATTGACAAAGGTCCATGTTATAGTTTACGCATTCATGGCTACACTATCAAAGGATATGCATATCCTCGATGACACCATAGATTTGCACATGACTACGATAGAAGAGTTGGCATTTTGTAGACTCATATCCCTACATGATCAACTGGAAATCTAGGTAGCATACCTCCGAGACAAGAATTCATAAAAGGACAAAATATCAAATTCGAAATTGCTATTACCTGCTCCCTATTTTGTATTTTCTGAACTACTCCCAAATTTGTCTTTTCTTTTTACACTTGTCATCAAGAAAAAGGGAGATGAACAATTTTGTAACAACTTGTTTAAAGGAATACAAAGAGTCACAAGAAAATTATAAAAACGAGTCTAAATAGAAAAAGATACTCATTTATAAGGGGCTTCAAGCATAATATAAACTCAAGAACTAATTCAAGGACATATATTGTATGTTGATTAGTATTGAGAATCCCTTAGAGCCAATTTTGAAAAGAGAGAAGAACTTGTGTGTGTGGCTAATTTTTCTGTGAACTTCTTCAAATAGAATGTATGATGATCACATGGACTATAAGAACAATGTTTATTGATATACTAATCTGATGCACTCAATGTTATGTTACAATATTGTTATTCTTTCTTATATTTTCAAGTCTTGAGCTCATGAGTTGTTAATGTATGCATAAGTATGATTTAGACTAGCTAGCTCAAGTTTTGAATGGGTCTCCTAAAATAAACGATGCATAGTATAATTGGTACCATGTGCCACAAAGAACCCCTTATTGTTGCAGGGCGAATTCTTCCCCGTCAATAGATCCATTGTATGGTGTTTCCCTACGCTAAGGGTTTGATAATAATAAGTCGATATTTCCCTATATTTTTCTTGGATCATTGTATGTGATTGCGTATTCAGATAATTTCTACTTAAAAATTTACAAACATTATATAATAATTCTCCCACAATGCATGTGGGATAAATAGGGAAGATTCACAAATCAAGGGCCAATAATTCACCTGCAAAAACATATAAAAAATTGTCGAGTCCCTATCTTCTAGAACCCATAACTTGAGATCCTGATGTCCAAATCGATCAAACAAGACCTCATTGGAAATATATATATATGTGAATAATAACCTACAAATGGTTTGCATGTTTGGAATGATATATATCATTCCCTAAAAATTAAAAAAAACAAAGTTGTGACTATTTTTAGCTTGGAAACAAATCATTTTGAAAATGGTTTATTAAAAATAAATTTATGAATGTGTAAAGTGGGTCCTAGTTTTGGGCATGGATATCTAATTTCACATTCACAAAGGGGAAAATAAAACCATAACCCTAAATAATATCCAAAAGGATGAAGATAATATTATAAAAGAAGATGAGAATCATATTCAAAGGAGTTTTTGCAGTTGTGGTTTCTTGTTGGAAGCAAGTTTTCCCTTTCCAAAATTTTTAAATTATCTTGTTCAACTTTATCCCTCATATTTCCTTCATCTTGGTTATTTCCATTAGGTTTTCCATGTATGGTTTGCAAGAGGAAGATCTGGATCTGATCAACTTTCTCTCCCAATATTCTTCCAAGCATTCCCCATGGTATTTCAGGTCTAGAGGAGAAAAATCCTTTCTTGAAAAAAACAAATGCAATCTATTTTAGTTTATCTAATAGTAATTGAGATCTTATTGAGGTTGTTCTAGTCCTCTTGTTTAATACAATCTTAAAATTTTTATGTTTTCTATATTATTATCAAGTTCTCCCTCAAAGAACTATTTAAGTTGCGTTTTGTTTTTATGAATATGTGTGATGATGATATCAATGGATTCTTTAGCACATGATGTTTTTCAAAACCTTTTAATATTAACGAATGAATGCTTTAAAGTTATTTGATGACCTATCCATTTTTTTATATATATACAGTTCATCTTGCAAATTTATAACTGATTCTAGATTCACATTATTTTAAATAGAAATAAAAATATTTGTTGAAAGCATACTCTAAACCCTGCAGATACAAATCGTGTGCAATTATATTTACTTATTTTTCTTAAATAAGATGAAGTTCTTGACAAGTACATATATATACAAGAGTTTTATTGGAAGATTGATTAGGGTTTTCCATTTATCACTCACCTATTGCATGCATCTAATATCATAAGAAGAATCTTCCATATATCAAGAAAGAGTAACACCTCTATAAAAACACATGAGTATTTTTTGTTTCCCACAAGATATTTTCTCTCAATTTTGGTTATTTTCCATTTTCATGAAAAAGTGATCACCATAAGTTAATAATAAATAATGGAGGAAAATATGTTAACAACAATTTTTTTCCAACTTACTGCACTACATAGAACATCTATATGCAACATATTATTCCATATACACCACAACAAAAAGGCGTTGCTAAGAGAAAATGATTACACATTTAAGGAAATGGAAAATTGTATGATCCAATCTATGGGATTAAATCCTTATTTTTGGGTGAATGCCATTAATTGTTAAAATTGCATAGTTAATTTCACTCTCATAAAGGATTTAAAAGATACAACATTGGAAGAAGAATGGAGTACAATTAAATCATATGTAGGCCACTTTTGTGTGTTTGGTAGTGAAGCATGGGCTCACATTCTCAATGAGAAATGTAAATCATTACATCCTAAGAGTGAGAAATTCATTTTTTTTTGGATATTTTGAAGATGTAAAAGGTTGAATACTTCTCCAACCTCATTCCAATGAAATTATTATTAGGAGAGATGTTAAATTTGATGAAGGTCTCTCAACTTGTAATCATAATTCAAAAATACAGTGAATAAAGCAATCCAAATGATACAGTGAATAAACCAATCCAAACGATGTAAGCAACAATGTTGGATAGGGCTCATGGATTTCCATGCCATAGATAATAGCGATGGTACTCAAAGAGTGACAACTCAGAAAAATTAATGGCGCCAAGACGTGGCTTGGCAGAGAGTTTATCTATTTTATTACCAAAATATTTATGGTGAGTAAACCAAACTTAAGGTTATGTTAAACACATAGTTAACCACATATTAGTTTAGTGTAATTAATGTGTGATTGTGACTTGTGACAAATGAATGCAATAATATATTTTATAAACCTATGCAAATATCTTTTGTAGATTCCAAGTTCAAGAACCGTGTGGGTAAACGACATGGTCATTAAAATATGGAGTATGTTATATTAATTGTCATACATGGATGAATACCATAGTTATTATATATGGTTATTAAGGGTGCGTTGTGGATATAATCTACTAATACCCACAATAGTGAATATAATATCAAATATATTTAATGTTGAAAATTTGTTAACATGATGAGAGAAGAGTTAAACCATGTCCAATATTGATATTAGCCATATAAAGGTTTGGTCTCTATAAGAAATGTATAAGGATTAAATCATGACAGATACAATCCACTAATACCCACAATAGTGAATCTAATATCAAATATGTTTAATGTTGAAAATTTGTTAACATAATGAGAGAAGAGTTAAACCATGTGTTACACGTCAAAATTACTCACTTCAATAGTGTCGCAATTGTCTTCATTACAAGTGTTGTAAGTGTCGCATCTTGTCCGCAAGTGTCACATATTGACCATAAGTATTGCAAGTGTCGCAAACATAATACTACCATATTTCCTATGTTGTGCCTCTAACGACATCATAAGAACACTTAAGACACCTTAAAGACTAGTCTTGAAGAAGAGAAATCATTTGACAAGGAGTACAAGCCTTTTGCCACTGAAAAAAACACTAAAAAGTCAATTTTTGGAAGGGAGCGCTCCCCTATGCTCTATTAGGGAGCGCTGACACTCTGTACCCTCTTCTAGGGGAGCGTTCCAACGCTCTATGTCCCTTTTGAGGGAGAACTGGCCTTTTTGGGCGAAATTTGGTTTGTTGGAGGAAATCAGGGGAGAATCCCCTCAATCTCTGAGGTTGGTTGGATTCGAATATGAGTTCAGGGAAGATCCACAACTGAAGGAGAAGAATCCTCAACTTATCCAAAAGATCTCTCAAGTGGTTGGGCCTCTCCAAGCTTATATAAGGAGGCCTTCTCATGGTGAAAGGGTACATGATATAGAAAAGATTGGAGGTATGAAACCTATGATCTCATAGGTAATATATAGTACATGATATGGAGATTAAAAATTACACCAAACTTATGATCCCATAAGTGAGATGCCATTGAAGCATAATCAATGTAGATTACTTGAGAAAAGGAGTTGGACAAGGAGAGATGGAAGAAGCTGTTACACCTTCATCAGAGGATTGTAAGTACTCTTCATTTGTTCTCATTAATATACATACATGCTTTACCTGTTTATTTCAAGTTTATGTTTGTTCCACATGAACTTGTATTCAATAGATAGATTTGTATTTGAGCTAATATCAGTAGAATAGGAAGCTTGTTGTATCTTTGTTTGTTCTATAGGACCTATCGATGAGCTTGGGATTGAAGCTCAACTTGGACTTTGTGAGGACAAACACCATTTAAAAAGGTACACTTTTCTTCTTCCTCTTCATTCATTATCTTAATTAGATCTAAAAGGATGTCAGTGACCAATGATAGCACCCTTTCTGTCTTGGTTTTTGGGGTCTAGATACCAAGAGGGAATCTGCTTGTCCGCAGGAGGATTCACCTGTAACAGAAATTGGCGACTCCACTGGGGAGGAGTTCTAATTTTTTATTCCTTTCCTAGATCTTGTTTTGGCCATTTTCCCACTTCTTGACCTTCTCCATACTATCTTTGATTCTTAGATCTGTTTGATTGGCTCTTGATTTCATCACCTTGAAATTGATTGACTGAGTCTGCTTGACTCTTTGATTTTCTGGGCATTTTTTCTGAATTTTTAGAGGCCAACGCCCCCCTACCCTTGTTATCAGAGTGATGGCGTTCCCTACTGGTCTTACATATAGCATTGGAATGCTTTGGTGCCCCTTATACCAGAGCATTGCCCCTTTTCTGTGAAAAATCCTCTAGGGTTTCATTCATTGAAGTTCATTTTTTTCTTTTGGAACTTGATCAGAGTCTTATAATCTATGTACATCCTTGATTTGGAATTCAACACTCTGCTTTCTAAGAATTGATCACTTTTTGTTTGGGTTTGTGGCATCTTTTTCTTCCTGACCTAGAAGTCACTCTTTGTCTTTTATGATTTAAAGTTAACTTGTTGTTTTCTTCTCATTTATTTGACTGAGTGGAAGCTTTTGTGAGGAAATTCAAAGGTCTATCCACCATTTCATTTGATCTTTGAGCTCATTTTACCAAGCAATTAAGTTTTGAGTGGTTTCTCTATTGTCCACAACATTTTCCTTTCCTTTTGAGTATCAACAACTTTAAAAATCAAGCGCTAAACTAAAATTGATTAGACATTTTTATATTTTCTGGTAGTAAACCTACATTATATTAGTTGTAGGGCTTTGGAATAGGTGTGAAAGATAAATTTCCAAAGCTTCAAAAAAACATATGATCTTGTTTTAGGGAGCAGTGAAATCCAATTGCTGCATTTGTCCTGGGAAGCCCTTCTCACACAAGGGTCAATCACGAGGTCACATTAAGACTGGCAGATTTACTCACCCTGCTTTGTTGGTCTTGGTGTATAGATTGCACGCATTATGGGGGTCACTTGAAGGTATACCCACAATGATGAGTGGAATCCTTTCAAGTTGATTTCGGGCTAGATACCCTGCCCTTGCATGTGGATCAGACAATCGACTGTTTCCCCAGGCATCACTGTTGTAGTTGGTAACCTTAGTGGCCTATCTCTTTAGGGTTTTTACACGAGGTGACTATGGAGGGGAAAGTCTTCACGGTACCTGGAATCGATGTTGGCCAGACTCACTCGGGCTCCTTGGAGGGTATACCCACATTTATGTGTGGGAATTTGCACCAGGGTGTAAGTCTGTTAAGCAGGTCATCAACATAACTTTTCCATAGGCTCTATCTCAATCCCTTACTTTTTTCCCGCGACGTTGGATTTCATCACCAACTAGTGTGCTCATTGTGAGAAGGTTTTGTTTTCTTGCTTGCTTACTAGATTTTTAGCAAGCGCTGTTTGTTCTCCCTAGTAGAATCTACGTTGGATTTTTATTTTTATGGCGTCAGTTCCCGGAATGACCAATGAAGGAACCCCTTTTCCAAGGGAACCCTTTGTTTTTCCTTCTTACAAAAATGTTGGTCCTCCTTACATTACTACTTTGAGCATTCCAGGTCTCACAATTGGGTTATCGGTATGGTTTTTTTCCACTCTGGTCATCTCGAATGAAGGTGATTTAGATGTAAGCACATCACCCACACATCAACCTCATGTCGACCTTTCACCTTCTTCATCCGTCAGGTCTCCTTACATTTATCCTTCTTCGCCTAGTAAAAGATCTAAAGCGAGTAGCCAGTTTGATAAGAAGGAAAGAGAAGACGAAGAACCAGAAAGGACCAAGCCTCCAACTACATCAAATGTTGGATCTAAGCAACCAACTACTGTTAATAGTACTGGGAGCGTTGATAAGGTAGATAAGGTTAAAATGAAGAATCTAAAACCCAAATTCCCTTGCAGTCTTTGTAAGGGTGATCACCTTCTGAAGGATTGTCCTGGTATTCCCAAGGTTTTAGAAGTGTGGTCCTCCACATCATCAGCCCCTGATGGTCATGCCAGTGATACCCCGTCAAATAGTGATGTTAAGGTTGGTAAGAAGAAGACAACTGTCAAATTCCCTTGTATGTTATGTGAAGGTGATCATTATTCTCACCTTTGTCCTCGTATGGAGGAGGCTTCTTCTCTTTTGGAAAAACTTCAAATTCCAAAAGGTTATCATAAGATTTCTCCCAACCCATCATTAGTTGATGGAATGGTCAATCCGGTTCCATCCCCGGTCAATCCGGTTGATCAAGTGGTCAATCTAGTTTCATCCTCAGTTGAACCACTCACCAAAGTAGTTGATCCAGTTTTGTCATTGATCAGCCCCAATTTTCATTTGGAAAGTGAAACAAAGTGACTGATCCAGTTCTTTACTCGGTCAGTCCCACCCTTCATCTAAAGAGTGTCAAAGTGGTTGATCTGATTCCACCATCGATCGATCCCACTCCTCTAATGAGTTCCAAAGTGGTTGCTCCGATTACATCATCGGTCAATCCCACTCTTCCTCTGATGAGTGCCAAATTGGTTTCTTCGGTTACATCATCGGTCAATTCCACTCTTCCTGCGAAGAGTGTCAAGGTGGTTGATTCAATCCCATCATCGATTGATCCTACTCTCCCACTAGAGAGTAAACCCGATTCTGCCCATGTTTTTCTCGTTGAAACATGGTCTACCGTGCCGAGGGGCATTTCTCCTTCTCTTGTGAAAACCCTTCCAAGTAATGAGGCCATCCTTTTTGATTGGGGTGTGCTAACTGGACCTCGTCTTCCCTCTCACATGCCTTTCAATATTATAGTAAAATTATGTGGTCGGGATGTTCCTCATGCACTGATAGATGAAGGTTCATTCGTTAGTATTTTTTCCTCTATTGCTTGGCAAGATTTGGGTTATCGTTAGCTTGTGCCGGTTACCCAGATTCTGTTCACTTTTAACAGAAGAATCTATCACCCTTTAGGTATCCTTCCTTATTTTCCTGTAACTTTGTGAGGGAAAACTATCTTTATTGTTTTTATGGTAGTCTAGGACCCCTTGGATTTTGATTTACTCCTTGCGCGAGATTATGTCTATTCCATGAAAGCTATTGTGTCCACTTTTTTTCGTGTGATATATTTCCCGCACGATGGAAGAATTGTGACTATTGATCAACTTTTGTTTGTTGGCCCTGACTTTACCATCAACCCAATGAACTCCCTAAATGGGCCTTATATGCAGTCGGTATCACCTCTGCCACAGGTCAATTATGTGGCGTTGTCTCCCATGACTTCAACTTCTGATGAGTTAGATCCAATAGTTTACACGGTGATCTCTTCAGTAGGGATATTGGAGCCTGATCATCTTACCCCTGACGCGATCCTCGACATGTGTTCCTTCCAGAGCATTCTTCTTCTATCAAGTGAAGATCTCTTGGAAGCCATGATTGAGTTTTGTCCCTTGAGCGTTATCCTCTTGGAATCCATGATCAAGAAGAGACCACGAGCATAGTTTCTCTTCTCTGTGGCAAGCTCGTTAAAAAATGAAAAAAAATTCATGAGCATAGTTTCTCTTCTCTGTAGCAATCTCATTAAAAAATGAAACAGAGGTCACGAGCATAGTTTTCCTCTTTGTGGCAAGCTCGCTAAAAAATCAAACATAGGTCATGAACATAGTTTTTCCTCTTTGTAACAAGCTCGTTAAAAAATGAAACAAAAATCTGGGGATTCAACCCAGATCCTTGAGCATAGTTATTTTCTTGTGTCAAGCTCGTTAAAAAATGAAACAGTCACCTCTCCTGTTGAGTCGAGTCTTTCGCCTAATCTCATAGATGTCGAGTCGAGTCTTTTGTTAGGTCTCATATTTCAACCTTCATTTCATCCACCTGTATCCTTTTTCTCCATATAGTAGAGAAATTGGTGACAACCTCAAAGTCAGTGAATGAATTGAAGCTTGCGGGGCATGTCTCCAACCTTTGATGATCATTCTGGAGTTAAGCCACTATCTTTTCAAACTGGGGGTAGAGTACTGAGCTTAGTCTTTGTTCTTTCTCGCGCTCGTAAAAACATGAGAATGTAACCGAGTATACTTTTATCAATTTTTTGGACTCACATGGTTAAACAAAAAATGAACCTCTGGAGTCATCTTTAAGCTCTTTTCAGACTCTCTAAACATGAAAATATTGTCGAGTGATCTTTCTTCCTTTCCCACTCATTAAAAGGTTTGAAAGGGCATCTTTTGAGTGATAATTTATCTCTTTTTTCGCCTCACAAGACTAACATTACAAAAAATGACAAAATTGGAGTCATCTTTAAGTTCTTTTCATACTCTCTAAACATGAAAAATCACGGAGTTTACCTTCTCTGGACTCGTTAAAAAAATCATACATTGAAGGGTCCATATGGGACCGAACCCTTACTTCTTCTAGTTCGTTAAACAAAGGAAGAGGGACTTACTGAAGGTGAGTTATATCAAGCATGTGTTACCCTCCTCGAGCTCATTAAATTAAAAAGAGGTACTCGTCTATCTGGATGGGGGGAAAAATTGAAAGAAGCAAGCCAAGTAGTTTTTGAGAAATTTGCTAGTAACCTTACAGTCTCCCTTGAACATGACATTTTATCTTTGCACGCATTTCAATATACTGAACCTTTGCACTAAACCAATCCTTTGATTTTCCTTACTCCTTTGGGTCACTCGATGAAAGTCAAAGTGTCCACTGCATCATCATGTTTTGGTCCATGTCATGTTTCTGCTGTTGTACCTCAGTGTTCAAGGGAAGTATCTGCCTCGAAAGTCAACCATCACAAATATCCTGTTTCAATACCTGTGTCAGTCCATGCTCATTTGATCCACCAATTACATCTCTATGTCAGTTTTGTGTCATTGATGGGGGATACATCAAGGCCCTCCTGCGACGAGTCTATTATTGTCGACTTCAACACATCGTCCAAGAACTAGACTTAGAAACTAGTTAGTACTTTGGGACCTGCATGCCTCAATGGCAGGCCTCCTCACGTCCGACAATAGGTTTACATCATTGACCTCTGATTGGATGATTACAAGGATGTTCAACTTCAACTCATCTATTCACATTCGTTGGAATGTACTAGGGTACCTTGGGAATCATTGACATCAATGGTAATTTCCCTCGCACTTATTAACGATTTACATCATTGACCGGTAATCAAGTGGTTTCTACCATGTTCGACATCAGGACATCTATTCACATGGTTAGATTCATACTATGTTTGGATTGGTAAGACGACCCTGGGTTGAGTCATTCACTCTGATATATACTTTACCCATGTTGCGATGAAGTTTCTCTTAAATATTGACACATATACTATCACATAGATCCACTTTGTATTCTTCGTGGCTACGATCAGTTCAGGTCATAGGATTATATATCCACATTTTATCTTCGGTGGCTATACCTTTTTGTCAATATACTTATGGATTTGTAGTGTATTCTATGGCGACCATACCTGAAAAAGTCTTTATCACTCAAGCATAGGTATGCCTTCCTTGGGTTTGAAACATGTCATAATATTTGTTTGATGGTTGTGTGCAGCTTTTTCTAGCCTCTCTGGATCCATACCCTTGCTCGAAAAAATATACAAATTACTTCATCCATCATTGTCTTTTGACTTCGCACTTTGGGGGGCAATCTACTACACATCAAAATTACTCACTTCAATAGTGTCGCAAATGTTGTCATTACAAGTGTTGTAAGTGTCACATCTTGTCCGCAAGTGTCACATATTTACCATAAGTGTCGCAAGTGTCGCAAACATCATACTTCCATCTTGTCTATGTCGTGCCTCTAACGACATCATAAGAACACTTAAGACACCTCAAAGACTAGTCTTGAAGAAGAGAAATCATTTGACAAGGAGTACAAGCCTTTTTCCATTGAAAAAACCACTAAAAAGTCAATTTTTGGAAGGGAGCGCTCCCCTATGATTTGTTAGGGAGCACTGGCACTCTGTACCCTCTTCCAAGGGAGTGTTCCAATTCTTTGTGTCCCTTTTGAGGGAGAACTGACCTTTTTGGGCGAAATTTGGTTTGTTGGAGGAAATCAGGGGAGAATCCCCTCAATCTCTGAGGTTGGTTGGATTTGAATATGAGTTCAAGGCATGTTCTTAGGGAACATCCACAACTGAAGGAGAGGAATCCTCAACTTATCCCAAATATCTCTCAAGTGGTTGGGCCTCTCCAATCTTATATAAGGAGGCCTTCTCATGGTGAAAGGGTACATGATACAAAAAATATTGGAGGTATGAAACCTATGATCTCATAGGTAATATACAGTACAAGATATGGAGATTGAGAATTACACCAAACTTATGATCCAATAAGTGAGATGCCATTGAAACATAATCAATGTAGATTACTTGAGCAAAGGGGTTGGACAAGGAGAGCTGGAAGAAGATGTTGCACCTTCATCAAAGGATTATAAGTTCTCTTCATTTGTTCTCATTAATATACATACATGCTTGGCCTATTTCTTTCAAGTTTATGTTTGTTCCACATGAACTTGTCTTCAATAGATAGATCTGTATTTGAGATAATCTTAGTAGAATAGAAAGCTTGTTGTATCTTTGTTTGTTCTACAGGACCTATCAAGGAGCTTTGGATTGAAGTTCAACTTGGACTTTGTGAGGACAAACACCATTTAAAAATGTACACTTTTCTTCTTCCTCTTCATTCACTGGATTAATTAGATCTAAAAGGATGTCAGTGACCAATGATAGCACCCTTTCTGTCTTGGTTTTAGGGGTCTAGATACCAAGAGGTAATCCACTTGTCCACTTGAGGATTCACCTGTAATACCATGTCCAATATTGATATTATCCATATAAAGGTTTGGTCTCCATAAGAAATGTATAAGGATTAAATCATGATAAAGGATTACTGTTCTTAAGAGTTATATTAAGGTAACAAAGTTCAAATATCAAGTAACAAAATATGTCTTCTCTATAAACATGAAGTCACAATGTTTATTTAAATGTGGAATTGGGTGATAAGAATTGTAATATGATAATAAGTTGTAAATGGAGAACATTTCCAGAGTTTAATTTAATTACTTCAAAGGAAATAAGATAGTATTTATTTACCTGTGAGGAGAGTCATTGGAAGCGCCTTTGAACATGTACCTTGCCATTTCAACACCATGACAATTAGATAAGAGTATTAGACAATCATATGCAATATACATTTAACCAATTCATACAAGATATATGCTAAGTATATCTTATAGAGTACATTGTTAAAAACAGGGAAAACAATGTTGGTGAAAAGAGTCATTGCAAATGGTATCCGAGCATGGTTGAAACACTACAACCTTATGGGATCAGAGCAAGCAAAAACATAAATTTTGTTA
>ML804705.1:338275-349541 GCA_009831015.1 Picea engelmannii
TAATTGACGTCATTGTGTGTTGCACATATCGGAATTAAAAACAAATTATCATGGATGAGTATATCAAATCAAAGTGAATCCAGGATGTAGGTAGAACTTAACAATGATCAACCAAAAGACATTTCTATAGGACTATTGCAAACTATGCATAGTCTTAAAGAAGATCTACAAAATATAAATGTATATAATGAAAGGTTACTTCAGGATAATAAAGAAAAAGAAGAGTTAAATGAGATTCTTCTTAAGAACATGAATTAAGTGAAGGAACAAATATTGGTAGGACAGACTTCAAGTAATGCCAAAAGAGATATTTATAATGAGGAATCACATAAACATAAGGAATATCAAGCGAACAATGATAAAACATAATTGGTAGACGAATAAAATAACAAAGATAATTTGGACAACAACACATTGAAGAGAATTATACCTAAAACAAAGAAAAGGAAATTGCATGAGGAAGAAATGCTTGGAGAATTTAAGAAAATAAGACCACCTAGTTTTGATGGTGAATCCAAGGAAGGAGCAAAATCTTGGCTTCTGAACATGAGTAAATGCTTTCAAATTTACAATCACACTGGAAACTTGAAGGCTAAATTAGTTATGCATTAATTGATTGGAAAAGCTTCCATTTGGTGGCAGGAAACAAAAACAATGAATAAGATTAGAAGCAATGAGCTAAACTGGAAAATGTTCAATAAATATTTAAAAAAAAAATTTAACGAAACAATATTATGACGAAAATACCAAGGAGTTCCATGATATTAAACTGGGACAGATGTCCATTGAATACTTTGTGACTAAATTTGTGAATCTTATGAGGCATGTACCTTACATTAGGGAGGAGAAGGAAAATGTTTATATGTCCATGAGTTGTTTTCCTTAAGAATATAAAGAAAAAATTGAATTTCTTAATCCAAATACCATGAATGAAGTGATAAGACATGCTAAGCTATGTTTTAATCAATTTAAATAGAGAAATGAAAATGAAAAACCATGACAACAAAAACATAAGGACAAGTTTGATACCAAGACAGAAATTTTTAAACATCCTTGAAAACCATCACACAGTGCACCAGTTAGGAGAAACAAAATTGTTGGAAAACAAAGTGTATTAGTTCAGAACAACAAAAAACCTACATATTTTTCAAATAAGATAGTTAGTGAGATATTTTAGGGGATTCTTTAGTGTTGGGGCTATAAAGAGGCTCAATTCTACCAAAATTTCCCTTTAAACAAAAACAAAAATCACGAAGTACAAAACATTTAGGAAGAAGAAACAATAAATGATACTACTTGAAGTATTCACAAAATCAATGCTACCGTGGAAAATCAACAAGCTTACCATCAATATTCCATGGTGGAGATATAATGAACATTAAATCAGAAACATGTATCTTTATTAATATACCCTGGTGCAAGTTTGAGTTATGTTTCACCTACTGTGGTAGAAATATGCAAACTGGAAAAAGTCAAACATAAGAAATATTGGCTAGTTTAGTTAGCTACATGAACAAAAAAAAGTTGTTGAAATGGTAAAATATTGTGAAGTAAACATGGATGGTATGGATACTCTATTAGATATAAATATTTTACCATTAGGGTCTTATAATCTTCTCATTGGCATGGATTGGTTGGAAAAACATTTATCTCTTATAAACTGTTGTGACAAGACTTTTAACTGCATAGATGATTTTGGAAAAAAACATAATAGTGAAAGGAATACTATGGGGACTGTCGATAAGGAAAATATTCAATTTAAAATAAAAAAAGGAATTCAAGGAAAGGATGTGATATTTATGTTTTTCACATATCCAAAAATATTGAAGAAATGAATAAAACTTTGTTAACTAAGAATCCAATACTGAAAGAGTTACAGGATGTGTTTCCGAAGGAAATTCTGGGATTACCTCCTAGACGAGACATATATTTCACCATAGACTTAGTACCTAGATCTGCACTAGTGTCTAAGGTCCCTCACCACATGAGTACTCCAGAACTGACAGATCTTAAGATGCAAATTAATGAACTTTTAGACAAACAATATACTAGACCTAGTGTGTCTCCATGGGGAGCATCAATTTTGTTTGTCAAAAAGAAGTGTATTGACTATGGTCAACTTAACAAGATGACTATTAAAAACAATTATCCTTTACCTCACATAGATGACTTGTTTTATCAAGTTGGAGGAGCTAATATTTTCTCTAAGATAGATTTACGGTTAGGATATCACCAGATTAGAATTAAAAAGGAGGAAATTCATAAAACAATGTTTCAAACTAGATATGAACACTATGAATTTGTAGTGGTACCTTTTGTTTTAACAAACCCACCTGCTACATTTATGTGTTTGATGAACAATGTGTTGAGCAAGTATCTAGACAAGTTTGTAATTGTATTCATAGATGATATATTGATTTATTCAAAAACCAAAGAGGAACATGAAGAAAAATTGAGGAAATTCTTGCAAACACTTAGAGAGCACCCAATGTATGCAACATTTAGTAAATGTGATTTTTATCAAGATAATTATAGTATTTGGGACATGTAATTTCAAGTGAAGGGATCTCAGTTGACCCAGAAAAGGTCAAGTACATCCAATATTGGCCAGTGCCAAAGGATGTGTTAGATGTCTGATCTTTCATGGGAATCATAAGTTATTACCATAGATTCATAGAAGGGTTCACCAAACTTGGTTATCTAATAACTTCATTGCAAAAGAAAAGAACCTGATTTAAATGGACATAAAAATGTCAAGAGAGATTTGAAAAATTAAAACAATTATTGACAACGACACCTATATTGAAGATAGAAGATCCACGTAAAGATAATGTGGTATGTATTGATGCCTCAAAAGAAGGGTTAGGAGGAGTGTTGTTATAGGATGATCATGTGATTGGTTATGAGTCATGGAAACTTATAGCTCAAAAAAATAATTATGGAACACATGATCCAAAATTAATAACTATTGTGCATGCTTTAAATATGTGGTGATACTACCTATTGGGTAGGATATTGTTTATTGAAAACAAATAATATTATTCTTAAATATTTTTTTATTAGAAAAAATTGAATGCAAGACAGGGAAAATTTTTATATTTCTTAAGTGAGTATGATTTTGAGATAAAACACATTAAGGGTAAAGAGAATAAAATAGCGGATGCAATCAATAGAAAATTAAATGCAGTTTACAACATTAACATGCAAACTGATCTAAAATAGTAAATAAAATCAACAACAAAAAATGATGAAGCTTATAAAAATTTACAGGAAAAAATACAGAATAATGATTCGATTGAGGAAGAATCAAAATTCAAATATAATCAAGATGGATTATTGTTGTATAAGAGAAGAATTTACATTTCAAATAATGCCGAATTGAAAAATTTAATATTGGTTGAAGTACATAAGAAACCTTATTCAAGTCACCCAGGATACCAAAAGACTATAACAACTTTGAAAAAAGAGTATTTTTGGCCTGGAATGAAAACTGAAGTGGTTGAGTATATTGCTAGGTATCTTGAGTGCCAACAAGTTAAAGATGAGCATTGTGACCCAACTGGATTATTGCAGCCAATACCCATTCCTGAGTGGAAATGGGTAGTAATCAACATGGATTTTATTATAGGAGTGCCTAAAACTAAGAAACATAATGATTCTATTATGGTAGAGGTGGACAAACTTACTAAAGTTGCACACTTTATTCTAGTAAAATCAACTCATAAGGCAATTAAAATTGTTGAAATCTTTATGAAAGAAATATTTAGGATGCATGGTATACCAAAGACTATAATTTTAGATAGGGGGACACAATTCACCTCGAATTTATGGAAGGATTTGGTTAGTGGTTTTGATACTCAGTTGAACTTTAGCAACACTTACCATCCTCAAACTAATGGTCATACTGAAAGGGTCAACCGAATTTTAGAGGACATGTTGTGGATGTATGTGATGGACTATCCCACAAAGTGGGAAGAGTACCTCCACTTGGTTGAGTTTTCATACAATAATGGTTATCAAGCCTCTTAAAGATGAGTCCCTTTGAGGTAATGTATGGCATAAAATGTTGAATACTTGTTAGTTGGGACAACCTAGTTGATAGGATTATCTTGGGACCATATATGTTAAAAGAAATGGAAACAATTGTACAAAAAACAAAACAAAACTTGAAAATTGCACAAGATAGACAAAAGATATTTGTCGATTTGAAAAGAAAACATGCATAATTTAACATTGGAGATCATGTTTATCTTAAATTCAAACCCAATAACAATGCTAAACCCAAGAAAAATGCTTTAAAATTGGGAAAAAGTATCAAGTTGGATCCTAGATATTGCAGGTCATTTCAAGTGATCGCCAGAGTGGGTCCAGTGGCCTATCGACTTGCACTTCCAGCCAGTTTAAAATTTCACAATTTATTTCACGTTTCATTTTCAAATAAGTACATAAATTATATAACTCATGTTGTAAATTAGAATGTGATTCAGGTGAAACTAGAAGGTGATTTTCAGGTGGAACTGCTACATATTCTCGACAGGAAGGAAATTATGTTGCAGAAGCAAGCCATCACTCAGGTTAAAAGTATAGTGCATACATTTTAGTCCCGAGGAGGTTACTTCGGAGATGGAGGAATCCATGAGAAAGCCATACCCATATCTATTACAAATATAATATGTTGGACCATGTTCAATTTAAGGGGGAGAGGATATAATATTCCTTAGTTTACAAACATTTAAACATTTAATTTATTTCTAGTTTACGTTGTGAAAGTATTGGAAAAGACTTATGTGTAATTATATCATCGTAAACATTGATGATGAATATTTTTGTAATATTTATTTTTAATTTATTTAATTAACAAGAAACAAACTGATTATATAATACAGGGTAACATATATGTAACCCATATGTAAATATATAATACAAGAAGAATAAACATATTATATGTAAATATATACTCAAAACAGGGTAACATATATGTAAATATATAATACAAGAAGAGTTGTATATCTAGGAGGGTCGCTCCAATAATCAAACCCTTGACGCTGGATTCAACCCATATCATGTTAACACAACAAACTATAAACTAAATCTTATCTTGATAACAGAGAAATAATATAAGTTGTTGTAATTAGCATTATAAAGAATATTACATAGTTATCTAATCTCTGTGTAAATATTCTAAAATAAAACCCAATGATATTAAATCAAATTCATACTTCTGGCAATAAAAGATATCACATGTAGGTAAACCTGAAGTTGGGTAATGAACTAGGATACAAAATGAGTGATGATATGGCCACTCTCTAATGAGGGTCGTTTCCACCTACAAACTGACCATAAATAAAATGTTAAAGTTTGTAATAAAGTATGAAGTTACCGAATAAAAACTAGAGGTGACAAATACATATGGTATCATTTAGTTATCTCTCCAAGAAATGACAAGCGTTTTGGAGCTTCTTAGCAAGTCGTCACTGGTAGGAATCTTTATAAAATCATTCACATGAAAGAAAATAAACCTTGTGAGAAAAATAAATACAAATACATGTTGAAAATAACGTAGAAAAGTTCAAATATCATGTAACAAAATATGTCTTCTTCATAAACATGAAGTCAGAATGTTTATTTAAATGTGGAATTGGGTGATAAGAAATTGTCATATGATAATAACATGTAAATGGAGAGAAGTTCCAAGTTTAATTTAATTACCGCAAAGAAAATAAGATACTAATTATTTACCTGTGAGGAGAATTGTTACAAGCGCCTTTGAACATGTACTTTGTTATGTAATTAACATGAAAATTAGATAAGATTATTAGGAAATCATATGAAATGTAAATTTAACCAATCCATACAAGATATATGTTACACATAACTGCTAGAGTACATTGTTTTTTTTTTGTAAGTTAGAAAATTGTATTAAAGCCTGCAAAAGATGGAAATTACATATGTCTATCTCACCTGTTCAAGTGTGGCAGTGATGCCCTAGTGGGAAACCACTTCTGCCACTTGTCCAAAATATATATGAAAAAATAGCAAAAAGGAAAAACAACAATGCCACACAGGGCATAGTTTCTGAGTGCTAGACTAAGAAAACAAACTGAGACCAAATTACCCAAAGCTGGGCGACCTCTCGTGGCTACCAAAACAAAACTATAAACAAGTTTCAGAAGCATATTCAAATAGTTTTGGGGTCGGACCTTTTCCCAGTGAAAGTCTGACGCACCTGCAAATTGTTTCTGTCCAAGATTGCTTGTCGGAGGTCCTGCAAGAATGACATTAGGAGTTCCACACAGTTCCAATGCTCTGATTACTTTCTTTGTAGCTCGTGAATGGTGGTTTTGACATCCCCTAAACTTCTCTTGAGGTCATCCAAGGAGTCCTTGAAAGCCGCTCTTTCTACACAATGGGGGAAAGCTGAGGGGAGTGGGGGGGGACAACAGAGAGTCAGAGGAAGAGGAGGGAAATATAGAGGAGGGGGCGGAAGTAAAAGGAGTAGTGGAGGTGATTGGAGGCGGGGGGTGGGAGGGTGGTGAGGGGGAAAAGGTGGAGGTGGAGGGTGGTGAGGTGGGGAGGAGGGAGGAGGAGAAAACCCAAGAGAATTCCCATAGTTGTCGAACCATTCAATTCAACAGGTGTAAGGATTCAAGAGCGGGGAGAGATCCAGGGTGCTTTAGTGGGTAGGCTGAGTGGAAGTGTGAGCTTCAATGGGGTTCAGATTGGGGATGCCTTCAGTATCTTTGGGAGAACCGCAGTCGAGCGCAATCCTTCCTCTAGCTGCATACCAGGACGCTCCCCTTTTCTACTTACCCCTGAGATGAGGCATGGAATTGGCCCGTGAAAAACAAAGGAAAGTGCAGAGAAAGTGCGCGATGTTGGTCCAGACCAACCAGACCCAAACATTCTTCAATAACCATGGGGAAAAATAGGAACTCGAAATCCAAGAGAGCGAGTGTAGCTCACACCGTAAAGACAGAATGATCTCAAAAACCATGGAGAGATGAAAATTTAGAGGTCGACGGTGAAAATGGGCTTCGACTCACCCAGGCTTTGGCCTAAGAGCTCCATTTCAGAGTTGGAGATGTGACTGCGGAACCATCCTGTCCATCACCATACAATCTCCCCTAGTGCGAAACATCCTGAGCTTGCAACATACTGGCCTCGTGTGAGGTCCAAANGGGGGGGGGGGGACGTCTGCGCCGACTTTAGGTGGAAGGATGTTTGGCCAGATGTCGTCCCCTTAGTTTTTCCACATGCTGAGCTCGTAAACACCCCATCTGGGAGCTGGTACTTGTTGTTGGCTATGTTTCTGCAAGAGATCACTATGGGATTGGTAGAGGAAGAGGTGGGAGAGCATGAGAATTCTCCTTCCTACAAATCTACCCCTAAATTTTCCAACATGTCAGCAACTTGATTGGTTGTTCTTTGAACATGGGAAGGAAGAATTACCCATTGAGGTTGTAGAATAGATTTGATTTTGATTAGTCCATTCATAAGTCTCCAAATGGGGGAGATTTTCTTTGGGTCTACACCATTGAGGAGACGAGAGGAGATTGATGACAATATGAGAATATCCTTATGCTATGATGTGGGAAATTCCTAGATCTTTAGCTGCTTGCAGACCTCTGTGGAGTCCCAAGATTTCTGCAACATTGTTGGTGTTGTGACCAATATTCCTAGCAATTATGTGGAGGATTTCCCCTTTATTGTTATGAATGACTGCTCCATGTCCTGCTAGTCCCGGATTCCCCTTGGAAGATCCATCGAAGTTTAATTTTTGGAAGCCTTTTTGTGGAGGCTCCCAATGGGTGGGGCTGATCTTATGACTTATGGTTCTGGAAGGGTCTGCGAGAAGGGGGGGGAAGTTGAGTTGCCAGTAATTAAGTATGAGAAGCTCATTCATTGGGAAGTTTAAATCTTGGTCCATCCAATGGTGAAAATAGATTGTTTCTTTGATATTGGAATTGATTGTGGTCCATAATTCTTGCCAATTCCTGGAGGTTGATTTAAAAATTCATCGATTTCGTTCTTCCAAATTTTCCAAAGAATGAAGCCCGGTAGAAGCTACCAAATTCTATTCAAGATGGGGGATTGAAAAGTTGAATCTCTCCAGCCCTCGATTGTCTCCCGGATGCCTGTACAGTTCCTTTCAGTGATTCTGATGATGCTAGCACTGTGATCCCAAGTGCACGAACTGTAAGAGCATAGATTGAGGATATGGTTTTGAGTTTCCTCCTCTGTACTACATAAGTGACACTAGGAAGGACTGATGAAACCTATTTTCCTTAAGTTATCCTAGGTGAGAATGCTATTGTGCGTCGTTAACCAAAGGAAGGTACTAATTTTTGTCCATAACTTTGCTCCCCAAATTTTTCCCTAGACCTCTTCTTTTGGTAAGGATCTATGGCCTACCCTTAGGAGCTAATCTTCTTGAATGTTGAAGGCGTCGGTGGTGGAATGGCCCCATCTGAGGATGTATTCCCCTTGTTGACTGAATATTTTCTTTGAGTTGAGGTGATCCAAAAATGGTTGGATGTTTAACTCATGGGGGATATTCAAATCATCGTGGGAGTTTTTCCATTTGCGCCAAGTGTTCCTTGTGACTTCTGGAATCCAGAAGTCAGACATTTTGAGGAGGCCTACTTCTGTCATGAGGGGAATGAAAGGGATTAGAGTGGGTTCCGAGTTCAACGCTAGAAGTTGTTTCCATGAATCACTCTAGAAGAGGGAAAAAGATCCATTCTGTAGTTCCCAGAAAGAGCGATCTGTTATGAGTCCCTTGTTGTTCCTAGTCATGTTCCAAATGAGAGAGTCAGGGCTCTGACCATTCCACCTGATGAGATCCCTTTACGAGATGGCTTGGGTGTATTTTTTCCTCTAGAGGCATGCCCAAAGGTCTTGCGGTATTTTTAACCATCTCCACCAAATTGTTTCACTGAGGACCTTATTGATAAGAGCTGGGTCTCTGAGGATGAGACCCCCTGCCTTCTTTTGTTTGCAGACTTTTTGCTAGCTGATAAGAGTCATTTTGCTTCCTTCTTTTGTTCCCTACCAAAGGAAGCTCCTTTGAATATTCCTTAAGGTGCTGAGGATAAATTTTTGGGCAGATAGAGCTAAGAATACGTAAATTGGAAGGGCTTGCAGGATGGAATTGAGGAGGATGAGATGACCAGGAAGATTAAGGGAGAAGAAGGACCATAGGGATAGTTTCTTCTGAAATATGGAAAGAAGAGAGTCCCATGAGGTATTTCTTAATGAATTATCAATAAGGGGAATGCCTAGGTATTTGGAGGGGAGTGCGCTATGGGTAAACCCCAATAACTGTGTAATGTGGTGTTGGATCTAGATGGGCATATTGAAGAAGAATACTTGAGATTTAGAGAGATTGACTTCCATGCCTGAAGATTCACATAAAAGGTTGATGATAGATCTGATGCAAGGCGCTTCTTGGACTGTGGGTATGCCCATTAGGATAATGTTGTCCACAAATTGACTGTGGCAGATGGTGGGAGAAATATCGTGAGCAGTGAGACCAGAGAGGTAGTGGTCGGTAATGACTGCTTTGATGGCGCGACTCAACCCTTCTGCCATAATAATGAAGTGGAAGGGTAAAGCGAGTCCCCTTGCCTTATTCCTTTGGAGGGGGAGAAATTTTTGGAAGGGACACCATTGATCAGGATGGAAAACAGGGCTAACGAGGTGAGGTTGATGATCCAAGAGACCCATGAGGGGTCAAAACCAAAGGCGAGGAGGGTTGAAGTCAAGTAGTTCCAGCTTAATTTATCAAAGGCTTTAGAGATATCCAGTTTGAGAAGCATACCTTGAGACTTGGTCATATGAAGTGAGTGGATTAATTAATGAGCCAATATGACACTATCCAGAATCTGTCTGCCCTCCACATAGCCCGATTGTTCCAGAGAAATTATGAAGGGCAGAATTGGTTTTAGGTGTCTTGTGATGATGTTCATGAGGAGATTTTAAATGAAATTGTAGAGTGAAATGGGTTGAAAGTGTGAAGGGGAAGTAGTATTGTTCTCTTTGGGAATGAGGGTGATCCAAAATCGGATCCAGAAGCCGGATAGGGCTTGAAAAATGCTCAAAAATGAAAGTGCTCGGAATGCGACGAAACCTGTGCCATTGCGTCCGTCTCGTCTTCCTGATTCCGGTGGTATATTTACTTCATCAAACGGAGTCCGTATGGAGAAGATATCGCGTTCTGTCCGAAAAGTCAAACAGGAAAAAAAGGGGATGATTGTACAGTCCGTACAGTCCACGTGTCATGTCCGTACAGCTGACGTGGTAGGTCCGTACAACTGACATGGCGGCCTCAGAATGCGACATGTGGCAAACCCTACGGAGGACACATGGCATCACCAGGGCGCGACACGTGTCATGCGGATTTGACACTT
Source organism: Picea engelmannii (assembly GCA_009831015.1). Taxonomy (NCBI): domain Eukaryota; kingdom Viridiplantae; phylum Streptophyta; class Pinopsida; order Pinales; family Pinaceae; genus Picea; species Picea engelmannii. The sequence goes on from ML804705.1 coordinate 348,685, forward strand.
TTGGCGTACGATCGGACCAGTACTGAGGTGACACGTGTCACCACTGATAGGGTGACATGTGGCAGGCTGACAGAGCGTACGACAGGCTGACGCAGCAGGATAAGTGGTAGTATGGAAGAGATGACATGGCGGCAGACGTGGACGAATCACGTGTTGACACGTGGCATGTTCTGATTGGTTTTTAAAGCACCACGTGGCCCAGTCACGGGCTGCCACGTGGCACTGCATCATTGGTTGTTGGTTTATGTTATAAAATATGTTTTGGTTTCGTCGGGGTTCGAACCCGGGACCTCCGGGCGGGCAATGGACCGGCGGTTTCGGCTAGCCACACGGGCGGCACGTGCTACTTGTTATGGAAACGACGTAGTTTATATTTGGATTGGTCGATAGTTCAATGCGGCAGGAAAAAGGGTCGGGGCTTAGCCCCAGCCCTTGGCGTCGAACCATACAACCATAAACCATGACCGGGAGCATGACATATAATGCGCAGAGTGTTAACCATTTGGCCCGGGTCATATGTACATGCCACAAGACCCGGGGCTATACCACTGTTGTGCGCGCCAAATATAACGAATGGCCCATGATTCCGGGCGCTAATCCACAGGACCGGGGCAGGAGCCGAATAGGAAGGGGCCAGCGCGTAAGGCGCATGGCCACATGGCCAAGCATATGACCAGAAATAGAGAGCGTGCACCGAAAAAGGGGGCTATGCCCGATTTGTTTTATAAAGTGGGTTTTTTCTTAAAGAATTTGGTTTTTTATTAATAATTATGCCTATTATTAGTGGATTTTCTCCATTTTTGGGGGATATTGGGCATTTTTGGAGGCCAGATTCTTGGAGGAAGTTGGGGATGTGA
>ML804705.1:351142-369320 GCA_009831015.1 Picea engelmannii
CAAGAGGCCAAAATGGTTCAAAGGAAAGAAGGGAACGCAAACAGCAGCAACAACGACATCAAAGCCTATAGACTTGGGATCAGATTCAGGTGATGAATCCAAGACTTCATTGGTTGGTATGACAGGTAAATTTGGTGAAGAGAATGATTGTAGAAGCAAGTTGTTTCATATAAGAGTAATAATGCGACACACTAAGATAAACACACTAATCAGCAGTGGACCTCAATCAAATCTAATCTCAGAAGAGTTGGTTAAAAAGTTGGGATTAATAACACAAACACATCATAATCCTTACACACTTAAATGGATAAGCAATCATCATCATATGCATATAACAAGGCAATGCACAGTCAAATTTGTGATTTTAGATAAGTATGTGAATGAAGTAACTTGTGATGTAGTGTCGTTAAAAGAATGTGGGATCGTCTTAGGTAGTCCGTACTTGTATGATCGTAAAGAAATCTTCTACAGAACTAAGAATTAGTATCAGTTCACTAAAGAAGGTCATGACTATGTGGTGCATGCTCATCATGTTAAAGAAAGTAAAAAACTTCAAACAATGGAACAGTTAACGAAGGCAGTCCAAGTAAGCGACAAACCACTAATTGTTTCAAGTGAAGTAATAGATCTTAAGAAAGAACAAGATATGATTATGGAATGGAAAATCAATCATAAGTTGCTTCAAGATAAACTCATGTCGTGCAAATACTTCAAGTATATCAGTTCATTTGCAGTCATTTTTCTGATGATATCATTAGCAATGTTTTCTACATGGATGATAGTGGCTTCAGTAAAATGTAACAGGGTTGCAATGGCTAACAATGTACTTTCAGTTGTCATAATTGTATTACAACTGATCTTGATGAGACAGGTGCACAGGACAGAGTTAAGAGACAGAGGACAAGCCGGGTGGCCTATCCCGAGCTTGTTGACTGGTCAGTAACCTTTTGGGGACCAAAAGGTCTTTTTGTGGGGAGGTGTGATCTGAAATCGGATCCAGAAGCTTGATAGGGCTTGAAAAATGCTCAAAAATGAAAGTGCTCGGAATGCGACGAAACCTGTGCCATTGCGTCCGTCTCATATTCGTAATTTCGGTGGTATATTTACTTCGTCAAACGGAGTCCGTATGGAGAAGATATCGCGTTCTGTCCGAAAAGTCAAACAGGAAAAAAAGGGGATGACTGTACAGTCCGTATAGTCCACGTGTCATGTCCGTACAATTGACGTGGCGGCTTCAGAATGCGACACATGGTAGACCGTACGGAGGACATGTGGCATCACCAGGGCACGACACGTGTCATGCGGATTTGGCACTTTTGGCGTACGATCGGACTAGTACTGAGGTGACACGTGTCACCAATGACAGGATGAAACGTGGCAGGCTGACAGGGTGTACGGCAGGATGATGCAACAGGACAAGTGGCAGTATGGCAGAGACGACGTGGCGGCAGACGTGGACGAATCACGTGTTGACATGTGGCATGATCTGATTGGTTTTTAAAGTGCCACGTGGCCCAGTCACGGGCTGCCACGTGGCGCTGCATCATTGGTTGTTGGTTTATGTTATAAAATATGTTTTGGTTTCGCCGGGGTTCGAACCCGGGACCTCCGGGCGGGCAATGGACCGGCGGTTTCGGCTAGCCACACGGGCGGCACGTGCTACTTGTTATGGAAACAACGTAGTTTATATTTGAATTGGTCGATAGTTCAATGCGGCGGGAAAAAGGGCCGGGGCTTAGCCCCAACCCTTGGCGTCGAACCATACAACCGTAAACCGTGACCGGGAGCACGACATATAATGCGCGGAGTGTTAACCATTTGGCCCGGGTCATATGTACATGCCACAAGACCCGGGGCTATACCACTGTTGCGCGCGCCAAATATAACGAATGGCCCGTGATTCCGGGCGCTAATCCACAGGATCGGGGCAGGAGCCGAATAGGAAGGGGCCAACGCATAAGGCGCGTGGCCACATGGCCAAGCATATGACCAGAAATAGAGAGCGCGCGCCGAAAAAGGGGGCTATGCCTGATTTGTTTTATAAAGTGGGTTTTTTCTTAAAGAATTTGGTTTTTTATTAATAATTATGCCTATTATTAGTGGATTTTCTCCATTTTTGGGGGATATTGGGCATTTTTGGAGGCCAGATTCTTGGAGGAAGTTGGGGATGTGAAACCAACTCCATTGCTATATAAACCAGGCATGTTTGAGGCCAATGGACAGTCATTCATAGCAGAGTTATGATGGAGGAAATCCAAGCCAAAGCCAGTTTGATGCAGGGAAGCCTTTGAGGTGGAGACGCTGTCGGATCGTTTCTGGGAGCTTGGAGCATCAGTTTTGCATGCCGTTTCTTTCACAGGGTTCTAGAGATCTGGGAGAACAAGACCAGATCAGTCTTGTATCCATTTGGCATTGCTGAGATGTAATTTTGAGCACTTGAGCAGAAATAAAGAAGCCTCCCCCACAAGGAAAAAGGCCCGGAGACGTAGGCAAAAGTTGTGTCGAACTCCGTTATCAACCTGCGTTCTTATGGTTTTCTGTTCATTATTCTTTTCAGATTTTCATATGTGTATTTGACTGATATAATCCTCTTATTTCCTCATTCTTTCATTAAATTCTCAATTGGTTAATTCATACATGCAAGTTTAAAACTCAACCATAATCATTCAAAAGATCCTGCGGATCAGAGGGTGAGAAAGGTAACATTGAGGGCTTGAAGGACCATCCCAGATCTTCTAGATTCCTCTATTATTTCCCATATGTCTTCATGGATGATGCTCTAGTAGTGGTGGATGAAGTATGAGGTAAACCTGTCTGACCCAGGAGCCTTGCCTAGTGGGGTATCCCGAAGGGCTTGATCAACTTCCTCTTGAGTGATAGGGCTCATAAGGATCTCGTTCTTGTCTTTAGTGACCACCTTAGGGATGTGCTCGAGGATATAATCAATTGCAGGAGATCCATCTATGGGGGGTTTCGTAAGAAGAGAGCAGTTCATTTTCTATATCTGCGTGCTGTTGAATTTATGTTCCTTGTTCTGAGACCAGGTGAGTAATGTGATTTGTTTGTCGACGATGGACCATATATCTGTGAAATAATTTAGTTCTTTTTTCCCCCTCTTTCATCCATTGGATGCGAGATTTCTGTCTACACAGGATTTCTTCTTGCGATCATCTTTTTTCTAGCTGGTTGTTGAGTAGAGCCTATTGCTCCTTTAGAGAATAGGTGAGGTTTTGAGTTTTGATTTGTTGTTGGAGGCTTTGCATTTTCTAATTGAGAGTTTCCTGAGCATGAAAGATGTTGCCAAAAGTGGACTTATTCCATGATTTCAGATGTTGCTTGAGATTTTTTTGCTTCTGTTGAAATCTATACATAGGGGTCCATGTTGGGATATTAAATTCTTCCCACTAGAGCTTGATGTTATCTTGGAAATCTGGGTGTGTCAACCAAATTTTTTCAAAACGGAAAGGTTTTCTGCCTGGGGTGCCCCTGATTTTTATTGATAGGAGAATCAGCCAGTGGTTTGAACACGGAGTGTCGATAACCAAGGCATTCCAGGCCAAACCATCCAACATGATGGATTATAAAATTAGAAAATGGTCTAATCTATTGGATACCTATTGACTCCCCAATCGTCTATTAGACCAAGTGAAGGGACCATTATTAATTTCTACATCAATGAGATTCAATAGGCCAATGGTTCGTTTGAATTGCTCATTTTCGTTTCCTAGCATGCGAGTGCCCCCCCTTTTTTTCCTCCAGGCCTGTTATCATGTTGAAATCGCCCCCAAGGATCCATTGTTCAGGGTTGATGTGATTGGCAGTCTGTTCTAGGTGTTGGAGGAAGGATTCCTTATCTCCCGGTATTGTGGATCCATAGACATTTGTGATGTAGCCGAGTTTTCTCAAACCAATGAGACGAAAGGAAGTTGTGATGGTCTAGTTAGAGGAGAAGAAGCCATCCAACAAGACTGTAGTTGGATTCCAGAGTACTTTCAGCCCGCCCGCTGCCCCCTTAGCATCGAATACAACCTGATTAGCCTGTTTCCAACATTTTTGAAAAATAAGCGAGGCTTCCTTTCCCGCGCATTTAGTTTCTTGCAATAATAGAATGTCTCGTTGTTCCTTCATAATTCTTTCTTGAAGAAATCCTTGATTGCTTCTTGCATTGAGACCCCTTATATTATAGGATAAAATCTTCATGAGGATGATGAGGGTTGGAGGGAAGGGAAGCTATCTGAGATCAGATGGATCTGACCTAGGCTTAGAAGGGAGTTTCCCACATTTTGAATGAGCTGATGTTTTGGTTTCCTACCTCATTTTTTCTCATCTTTTGTGGGTTTGTGTTGATCCTTCGGGTTACCTTTTTGTATACCTAGATTTGTAATGGCACAAACTGATCCTCCTGTAGATGAGTTGAGAAAGAATTTGTGGACCTGGTGCATTTGATCTGGTGGTATTGTATACAACTACTTTTTTTGGTAAGATTTCTCCAAATGCACCATATCAATACCTGCGAGCTCTTGATCTTCCATATCTATGTTTAGATCCCCAATATCTGGTCTGAGATTTGCAGGAAGGGAATCCTCTGAAGGTGGGATTTGGGAAGACCTTGGAGCTGAGGGGATGGGGTTTGAGGATCCTTGGCTGGGCACAGGGATTGAAATATTTGTCAAGGGATATGTGAGGGTGTTAGGGGAATCTGAGGGGGTTTGAAGGGCTTCAAAAACATTCTTGGTTGAGGGTCCCTAGGGGGCCCGGGGGGAGGCTTTTTTGGTTTGATGCCTGCATCAACTCGTGACTTGGGTAAAGTCATCCTTAGATTTATCAGGATCCTGTAGATTGGATTTGGTGGGGTTATTTAAGGGGCATTCATGAAAGAGGTGACCATGCTCATGGAATTTCCTTAGGCAGAATGGGATGTGCTTATAGTCTAGGGTTTGGGACCATTCGTCGTCTTGATAATATAGGGTAATGGATCTAGGGAGAGGTTTGGAGATATTCAAATAGACACATATTCGAGCATAGGTAGTGTACCTTCATTGTTTTGTTGCCTCCGAGGCTTTGACATAAATACCAATAGTTTTATCGATTCCTGCAAGAATCTCTTCCAGCCAGAACTCTTGTGGGAGAAAATAGAGCCTAAACCAAACCAGGGAATGTGTGAAATCTTCCTTCTCAGGGCTGAACCTTTCTGTCCAGAAACATAGGAAAAGTCTTGCCGAGTTGTAAAAGTACGATCCTCCTTCAAAGATTTTGTTTCTCTCCTCTAGGTTGTATAAGATGATAGTGAAGAAGCCTTTTGATCCAAGTTAGAGGTCATAGTGTCTCTTGGGCCTCCACCAGTGGTGAATCCATTTAACTAAGTCCTTTTTCGAAGGCCATAACCCTAGAAATTTCTCTATCAGGGCGAAGTCCCTCATGTATTGTTTCTGGTCTTCTATTCTTGGAGAGATGATGGTATATTTCAAAGCTATCAGGGCCTGCGGGATGCATTTTCCTGGTTCCCAAGTGTGAGAATTTTTCATGTGACTGGATTCTGGGTTTGTTTCCATTGGTTTCTCCTTTGGAAGCTCTTCCTCGTAGATGATGTGCTGCATTTCAGCTGGAAGTTCGAAGATCGGGCGTTTGAAATGTTTGGAGTTATGCTCTTGAGTAGTGACAAAACTGTAAGAGGGGCCCTATTGGCACCAGGACAAAATGGAAAGAAGGATGATCATGGGGAACAAAACGTGTAGAAATGGGAGTAACAACAGTAAGGTAACACAACACTTGCGCATGCAAGAAAGTGTGTACAAGTAAAACGACAGCTGGAGGAAGAACAACATATGTGCATGGGAGGAAGACCTAACGTCGGTAGGGTTAGGGTTTTGGTAATACATTGTAAATGGATGAAGAGGATGATATATATAAATAGAGATACATAGGTATCATAGAGAGGTTGATTCACTTTTGTATTAGTTCAACTTTTGTAATGTTCTAGCATAGCTATGTACGCGTTGATGCGTTATGTAATATGGTTATGGACCAATTTTGTAAGCTATTGAGCTAAGAAAAAAGGAGAGTAGGAATATATGAGGATTAGATCATAGGATTTGGAGCTTGGTGTGATTTAGTTAGCCTCATATAGACCTTACCCATCAGAGGGAATTGTAAGCATGCGGCGTTGGAGATGCAAAACTACCATAATAAAAGAGACAATAGCCAAATCCTTGTGGACGTAGACCAGGAGGGGGTGAACCATAGTAATATCTTTGTAATGTGATGAATGCATGTATATCTTTATTTTCTTTCAACAATTAATTTTTATGCGTAATAATGAGTTAATGCATTGTTATGGAAACCGATTCTGCTGTTCAGGAAATAAACTATGAAGGATAGATGCAACCCCGTGAGTACTAGTATATTGAAATCATGATTTGTAGTAGATGGCTCGTATTAACCATCCCTTATCTCATACTCAATCCTAGGATATAAATGCCTAAGTCTTACAGCCACCCATTCTAAGTCTTACAGCCACCCATTTAAATCTATCTCGGGTGAGACTGCACAGTGCACTCTGTGCACTGTGTTTCCTTCTGGTTTACCAGGAGGGTTGATAGTTTTAGAGGCTTTGTTGGAAACTCGAAAGACATGAACCCTGGGTCAATAACTCAGACAATAAAATGAAGTAGTTAAACCAAGCACTGGAAAACGTCTACGAGTAGGACAAGATCGAAACTCAGGAGGAAAAAGAACGCAAGAATGAACTGGAATGAAGAGTGGGAGGGGTTTTTGAGAAACTCCCAAGCACCGCTAAAGGGAATGAACTCCCGGTAGCAGGTAAGATTGACCAGATTGCGCAGACAATTGATCAATATCAAAAGGAGATCGAGAATATTTGTGAAAAAATCACACCAACCACTCCACCGACAGTGAAGGAACAAAGGAAGCAAGAAGAAACAACACAACTGCAGGAAATGGAACAATAGCTTAACACAACAACTGAATTGCTCGATAAAGCAATGCAACTTTGGACAAAGTTGGAGGAGGATCCACAGGTCCAATGCTGGGACAAGGAAGAGGAAAGGATAAATGCAACCATCCAAGAACTCAAACAGAGGTAGAATACCATACCAATCCCAGAACGAGTCAAAGGGATGAGGAGATGAAGAATATGTAGGAAAAACTTATCATTGGGAAAACATAGAAATAGGAGCATCAGGCTCAAATAGAGCCACGACAAGAATGGGTAGAAGAAATAATCGCACAGGAAGAAGGAGATAAAACATAGATAACACAGATCCAGACTGAATGTGCAGGATTTTTGGGTGACGAAGTGGTAGTTTAGATAGTAGACACCATCAAAGAGAAGACCGTGTAGGCACTGACAAAAGAAGTAGACCTCAAGGAAAATTTCCAGACGATCACCAAGGAAATCGAAGAAGCTCAAAAGGATTAGGTGACTTGGGCCGAGTCACATGTCAGTGTTGGGAGCCTATTGGCACCAGGCCAAAATGGAAAGAAGGATGATCGTGGGGAAGAAAGCGTGCATAAATGGGAGTAACAACTGGAAGGCAACACAACATGCGCACATGCAAGAAAGCGTGCACAAGGAAAACGACAGTTGGAGGAATAATAACACGCGTGCATGGGAGGAAGACCTAACATTGGTAGGGTTAGGGTTTTGGTAATACATTGTAAATGGTTGAAGAGCCTAATATATATAAATAGAGACACATAGGTATCATAGAGAGGTTGATTCTCTTTTGTATTAGTTCAAATTTTGTAATGTTCTAACATAGCTATGTATGAGTTGATGCGTTATGTAATATGGTTATGGACCAATTTTGTAAGCTATTGAGATAAGAAAAGAGGAGAGGAGGAATATCTAAGGATTAGATCGCGGGCTGTGGAGCATGGTGCGATCTAGTTCGCCTCATACAGACCTTACCCATTAGAGGGAATTGTAAGCGCACGACACTGGAGATGCATAACTACCATAATAAAAGAGCCAAGAGCCAAAGATTTGTGGACGTAGCCTAGGAGGGGGTGAACCATTGTAATATCTGTGTAATGTGATGAATGCATATATATATTTATTTGCTTTCAGTAGTTAATTTTTATGCGTAATAATGAGTTAATGCATTGTTATGGAAACCGATTGTGCTGTTCAGGAAATAAACAGTGAAGGATAGATGCAACCCCGTGAGTACTAGTAGATTGCAGCCACGATTTGTAGTAGACGACTCGTATTAACCATCCCCTATCTCATACTCAATCCTAGGTTGTAAACGCCCGAGTCTTACAACCACCCATTTAAATCTCTCTCGGGTGAGACTGCGCAGTGCAATCTGTGCACCGTGTTGCCTTCTGGTTTTATAGGAGGGACGATAGTTTTAGAGGCTTTGTTGGAAACCTGAAAGACATGAACCCTGGGTCAATAAATCAGACAATAAAAGGAAGTAGTTCAACCAATAGGCCTATAGGCCCCCCTCCCTCGACATCCATGGCCACAAAAACATGAAGCAGGGTGGGGCGCATAGGATTCGTGGCTAAAACCCTTGCAGAGATCGAAACATAATACTGCTAGAGTACATTTTTAACAATGGAAAATTAAATAAATAATTTTGTTGGTGAAAAGAGTCGTTACAAAGAATATTGTCATATGGCTAAGGATGAATTCACATTTTCCGTTCTTAATGAATGTAACACCAAGGATATATTTTTTGGTGATGATATATCTCTTAGTGTTGAAGGGATTGGAATAAATCAGGTAGATAATGGTCACTTCAATTATGTATTATGTGTTCCAAGTATTTCCTACAACCTTCTATCATTGTATCAAATTACTCATTAAAGTGAAGGTAAAACCATAGAGTTTTCACCTCACCAAGTTGTAATCAAGGATCTAAGAGATCCTAATCATGTTCTTTCAACTAGAATTGATGATGATATTACTAGGTTGTACAAGTTTTACAACTTTGGGTCATCATACTTTCCATCATTTTTTTGTTGCTCATAGTAATGACTTGAGAAAACTTTGGCATGAGTGGTTTGGTCATCCAAACTATCACTCATTGTAGCAACTATGTAACCAAAATATGGTGAATGGTCTTCCTCTTGTTTCTTACAGAGATGGTGTTTGTGTCAATTGTGTTCTTGACAAACATCATTGGGACAATTTTGACAAACATGCCTCTTTACACACCTCACCTCCTTTGCATCTTGCTCATAGTGACTTGTGTGGTCTGTTTTCTTCTCGTTCTTTTTCTGGGTGCAAGTATTTCTTAACTTTCATTGATGACTTCTCTATATGCACTTGGGTCAACTTCTTAAAATTTAAGAGAAAAGTGTTTGGTAAGGTTTTTGTCCTACAAGGCCCTTGTAGAAAAATAATCTGGACATCAACTTCAAAGGTTAAGATCAAATTATGGAGAAAAATATGTGAACACTAATTTTACAAGTTACTGCATTACACAGGGAATCCAAATGCAAAACAATGTTCCATATACACCATAGAAAAATGGTGTTTCTCAAAGAAATAATCACACATTAAAAGAAATGGCTAATTATATGATCCAATGTAAGGAATTGAATCTTAATTATTGAGTGAAAGCCATTAACTATGCAAATTACATAGTAAATAATACTCTTACAAAGGATCCAAAAAATATAATATCAGAAGAAGCATGAAATAAAATTGATCCATATGTAAGTGACTTCAATGTATTTGGCAATGTAACATGGGCTTACATTCCTGATGAGAAAAGGAAATATTTACAACATTAAAGTGAGAAGTGTATTTTTGTTTGTTATTCTGAACATGTCAAAGGTTAGAGACTTCTTCAACCTCATTCTAATGAAATTATTATTAGAAGAGATGTCAAATTCAATTAAAATATATTATCCTACGAGGATAATTTGGTGTTTATTCCTGCTTCGACCTGCGAGCCATATTCGACATTTGTTCCATATTTTATTCCTATTATGGTTTCTTCTTCATCAAATGATGACAATGAGGATGAAAATACACCTTTGGCTTCTCACCTTCTTATAAATGAGTCCATTGAACATGAACCTGCACCAACACCAAAACTTCACCAATGGGTCCGTTCAAATCAAAAAGAAACTGGTGGTCTTGTTGGTGATCCTTTAGATCAACGTCAAACATATTCACAGTTATAGCGAGCCTCTTCTCTTTTGGATCAAGTTTCAGAGACTCATGATCTAGAGACATTTGCAGAACCTTCAGGTCATCCAAATTTGGATACAACAATGAATGAAGAGTATCATTTTTTAATGGAAAATGATACTTGGGATCTTGAACTTCTTCTGAAAGGAAGAAAACTTGTGATATGTAAATGAGTGTATAGAACTAAGTATGCATTATATGGAAGTGTTGAAAGACAAAAGGATTAGTTTGTTTCCAAAGTATTTTCTCAAGTTCAAGAAATTGACTATAATGAAACCTTTTCTCCCATGGATAAAATAAATTCCATCCACCTTATTCTTTCCCTTGTTGCTTCACATAAATGGGAGGTCCATCATATGGTTTTTAAATCCTCCTTCTTGCATGGGGATTTGAAAGAATAAATTTACATGGAAAAACATCCTGGATTATGTCCATAATGACCGAAACCTTGTTTAATGCCTTAAGAAATCTCTTTATGGTCTTAAGCTAGCTCCTCGAGCTTGGTATGCCAAAATGGATTGCTTTCTTCTTGACAACATCTTTTCTAGATGTCATTTTGACCCTAATGTCTATACCAAGAAATTAGGAATCCATTTCATAATCACTATTCTTTATGTTTATAACCTTATCCTCACTAGTAGTGACCCAAAACTTTTAAACCATGTGAATATTATCCTTAAGAATAAATTTGAAATGACCGACTTGGGATATTTGCACTATTTCCTTGGCCTCCAAGTTAGGTATAAATTCGATGGTCACGATATGTTCCCAACATAGAGTGATCTGACGGTTTGTATTCTACTCGTTATTAGGGGATACATTGATATATGGCTTGACACCCTATTGGTCCATGATCTCTATTTAAAGAGAATGGAGGGTCATTTACCGATGATTGATTGTGAGAAACTCTCTTGTAAATCTCTCTATATTAATTTTTTTTTGCATTAATAAATTGCTCCATGATTCATATTTATGAGAGGAATGAAATGAAACACAGATTTATAACATTAAAAAATATATACATTGAACAATAACATAGATACAATGGAACTTAAATTCTATAAAATAAGAAATCTATTGAAACTGTAAAATGCAGAATGAAAACAATCTTTCTTGAATGGTGGTAGCTAATCTATGATAAGATATGTGGCGACTACACACATTCGTTTGAGCACATTACAATGAGGCATCCATGCCTTTTTAGCATCAATAAGTAAACATAAAACCCTATACATCAAAAAACCTAACCCTAGGAGATGCAACGCCAAAATTCATGTGGGCCCGATGGGGTAAGTTGGTACATCAACTTCTCGGGGTCATAACTTTTGCATACGATCTTCGTTTTAGGTGCACAATAGCCCATTAGAAAGGTATATCAGAGGAATACACACTATGAAATCACACACTATATGTAATTACATTGTGACTGCGGCAGGCCCAAAAAATGTTGTTTATGGCCTCAAAATGACCCTGGAAGTTTAGGACCCAAAAATCTAGAAAAAAAACTGCCAAGATAAAAACTATAAATTCTAAGATGAAAGTTGTATGTGAGCCAGGTGGAAGAGGTGTGTGGCCACTAATATCCATATAGATCAATCCTCCCTCCTTAGGAAGAAATGGTCTCCATTGCATTGAGTTCCCCCATCAGATGAGGAAACTTCTGTTGAATTTCTCCCTGGGTGAGCCACTTGCCTTGGTGCAGGATCTTCCCTGCTTCGACAACCCAATAAAGCTGAAGCTTATGTTGGTGAACACCCTTGACTTGTGTGTCCATGATATGATCAGTGGATGCATGTTCCATGTAGTCATGTTTGAGCTCTCTTGGTGCCAACTATTCTGCTCTCTCTGAGGTGTCCAATAAGGGTGGAAAGTATGGTAGAAGGAGTTCCACATTAAACACTAGGTGCAAGAAAAGGAAGGGAGGAATGTTGAGCTCAAAAGAATTGTCACCCACAACCTTGGTGATGGTGTAAGGTCCATAGATAAGTGGATGAATCTTTCGATGGGGTCTTGTAAGGTGTTCTTTCTGTAAGTGAAACCAAACTTTATCTCCCACCTAAAACTTGTGTGGCACCCGACGTTGATCATGGCACTACCTGTACTTTGCATTAGACTTCTAAAAATATCCCGAACCCGTTGGAAGATGTGTTGGATTCGTTCAATGAACTAGGTGGATTTGTTAGATTCCATTTTCACATGGGATGATTCTTCATGTGTGGATGCAAGGGGTAGTGCAACATCCATGGGACCCAATGGTTGAAATCCCAACCCCACTTGAAAGGGGCTATGTCTGGTTGAGCTATGTATGGTTATGTTGTAACTGTGCTGAAAATATGGAAGAATATCATCCCATGTGCACAGATTCTTGGAATTGTACATTCCCAAGATATGCACGATCACCTATTCATGACCTAGGTTTGGCCATCTGTTTAGGGGTGGAAGGCCGTGCATTTGGAGAGATTGGTGTCCAGTTGTGACCAAAGGCTCAAAGGCTCTAATAGAATGTGTTGAGGAACCGAATATCCCGATCGGAGACGATGGTTTGTGGTATCCAAAAATGTACCCACACTCATTCAAAGAAGAGCTTGGAAGTGGCCTCTGCTCTGATGGTCTTCTTGTAGGTGACCATAATCATCATCTTGGAAAATTGATCAACCACCACGAAAACACAGTCATTTCCTTTCTTGGTGGAAGGAAGGCCCATCATGTATTCCATCAAGATGGATTCCCAAGGCCTATCAGGAGTAGGAAGAGGGGTGTACATTCCTTGTTTCTTAATGGTTGGTTTAGAAATGGCGTAGGTCATGCAATACCTATTATACTTTCTGACATCCTGTCGGAGTTTCAGCCAATAGAAATGTTGTTGCAACACTTCCACTATATTTTCTATGCCGAAGTGTCCTTCCACTTGAATGTAGTGAGATTCCCAAATTATCTTCGCACGCTTTCTTGATGGAACACAGAGATGGCCCAGATGGCACAACAACTCATATTCAAGATGAAAGTTAGTGAAAACTATGTTTGTGCCCAACATATGGTAGATAGTGGCGAATTCGAGATATTGCTTGTAGAGTTGGGGCCATCCAAAGGTCTCATGTACGCAAGAGGGTAGCACTATGGTTAGTGCAACAATTGGAGGTCGGTTGAGGCAGTCAACGATGTGATTGGTACTCCCTATCTTACACTCAATGTTGATATGGAACTGGTGCAAGTATGTCAACCAATTCTGATGGTGGTCATTCTGCAATTTTCTTTGTTTTTGCATGAACTACAGAGGCTTATGATTAGTGTGGATGACTATCTCCTTCCTAAGAATATAATTGCTCCATCGGTGGCAGGATTGTACAATGGAGTACATTTATTTTTCGTCAGTGGGGTACTTATAAACAATATCTGATAACGTCTCACTATGATATGCCATGGGATGTCCATGTTGAGTGAGAACTGTTCCCACAACATAGTCTGAAGAATCTGTCTCAATATCGAAAGGAAGATGCAGGTCAGGAGATGAGAGCATTGGGGATAAGCACAAGAGCTGCCTCAAATCATTGAACGCTTTCTGTTGCAACTGGCCCCACATGAAATTTTACTTGCCACCACCTTTGGTCACTTGGCTAAGAGCGCATGCAACGTGGGAGAATCCCAACACAAACTTGTGATAGAAATTGGCAAGGCCTAAGAAGATTTGAAGCTCAGTAAGTGTGGTTGGGACTGGTCAGTAACCGATGACCTGGATCTTGGATAGATTGACATGCACCCCATGCTCATCAACAATGTATCGTAGTTACTGGACCATGTTCATGATGAAGGATAATTTTTCCAAATTTTCATATAGCTTGTGTTTCCTGCAGAGTGTGCATAACCCACTAAATGTGTTGCAAGTGTTTTTCCCAATTCTTGTTGAAGAGGAGGATGTCATCCAAATACACCACCAAAACATAATTAGTGAAAGGACACAAGATATCATCCATCATCCTCATGAAAGTTATTGGGGCATTTTTCAAGCCAAAGGGCATGACCAACCATTCAAAAATACCTTCTTTGTACTTGAAGGAAGTATTCCATACAACGGTCTACTCTATTGTGACCTGTTTATAGTCAAACTTTAGATCAATCTTATGTATTTGGCCCCCTTGAGCTGGTCAAGGAGATCGTCGATTTAGAAAATTGGGTATTGGTTCCTGACTATGATATTATTTAGGGCCCGACAATCATTGCAGAGTCTCCAGGACTCGTCTTTCTTCTGCACAAGCATGAATGGGATTCCACAAGGTGATGAGCATGGGAGGATGCGCCCATTTTCAAATAGATCTTGGATCTGGTGCTTGATTTCCTCATTTTCTAAAAGAGAGTGGCGATATATTGGCCCATTGGGTAGTAGTGCACCGGGGCTCTGATCGATTGAGTGCTTGATATGATAATGCAGAGGTACCCCGGTGGGTGAGGAGAAGATGTCTTTGTATTCTTCCATGACCTTATCCACTTTCTTCTACTATGTGGAGAGACTTATCACGGAGGCCATGGATGTGGATGCAAAATTCCACTCATTTTGAGTGCAAACCACGAAGAGGAAAAAATTCCTATTATGAGAGATGACCTTTCTGCATTTCTTGGCGAAGATCAAGAAAACTAATAATTTCATGTCCAAAGTAATAATAACACTATGAGGCCTAGACTCATATACAACATGACGTTCCATAAATAAGGTTTTCCCAAAAGAACATCACAAACTTCAAGGGGGAAACATCACATGATACCTCATCTTTGAAGGGATTGATGTTGTAGGCAAGGTGACACTGTTGGATGATGCAAATATCGCTTCCTTGGGAGAGTCATTCAATGATGTATGACTGCGGGTGTGGTGTTGTCAGTAGATCCAACTACTTGATGACCTCTATTGAGATGAGCTTCTTTTTTCTATCGCTATAGACAATGAAGTGAAACGAAGTACCCTTCAACCACATATGTGAATGAAAGAGGTGCTCACATTCTTTTGGTTCATCAGGTTTGTTGGGTTGGACCTTGGTGGTGGTAGCAATGGTGGTACTAGGTTCTGCATCAATGATCCATCTCCCTTTTTCTGGTTCTGAATTAGAGTTAGATCTTGCATATGATTCAAATACTTTCACTTCAGCCACCAATGACTGCTTTGAGTGAAATTCAACGATGTTATGCTAGGGGCTCTTATGGAACTTGTACCATTTCCCAATGTCTTTCTTTGTCTTCCCATTGTCCTTCTTTATTTGCAGTTTGGACTAATTGTCCTGAGGTTGTACATCCTTTCTCTACCCTTTGTTCCGTGGGTTGGGGCTACCTTTTCCCTGCTTATGATATGAGGGGTTTGTAGACCCAAACTGTCGCATCTTCTTTTTAAGCTTCTCCTCGATTTTGACACCATACCGATAGGCCACGCCCAAGGATGAAATGTAAAAAAACTCTATTTCTGTTTGAATGTATCTATACAGACTGTCCCTGTACTTGAGAACCAGATGTCACTTAGAGTCTTTGATACCCATCTTGGTGCGCAAGGTATGGAATACATTGGTGAGCTCTAGAATTTTTGGGTCCCTTTCTTGCCACAACGCAATTAATCTTGTATATAATTTGTCATAACTTCCAACATGGTAGTATTGTTCCTTAATAGAATCCCTGAAGGAACCCTAAGTGGGTGCAACTAAAAATAATGTAGATCCCTCTATTACCTTTGCTCACAGAAAGTCTCCCATCAATATTTGACATGGGGGATGGCCTTGAGGAGCGCAAATGTAATATTTTCTCTATATAAAAAGTTGTGGATAGAAATATACCATTCTAGAAGATTTAACCATTTGTCTACAACATCCACATCTATTTGACCTTAAAATATAGGAATATCAAAATTGATATGTACCTTGAAGGGGATGATGCCTCTGCTTGAGGTAGATGTGTCACTTGTTGGTAGCTCTCGAAGGATTTGCACAAAGTTATCCATCATCTCATTCCTTTGTCATGAGAGGGCTTCCTCAAGAAACAGTTTAAAGGGTTTTCTTACCCCATCATCTCTCTTTTCTTCCCCCATGGGTGGCCGTCGGGTTCAACGAGGCTGATCCTGCAAAGGCTCAACTAGTTCAAGTCTCAATTACTTATACCATGACCTTGTTGGGGACATTCATATAGAAAAAAATGAAGAGAAGATTGATATGATACCATTTATCTAGATTTATGAGCGGAATGAAATGAAACATATATTTATAACATTAAAACAAATATATAGAGAATAATAACAAAGATACAGTGGAACTTAACTTCTATTAAATAAGAAATATGTTGAAACTGTAAAATGTAGAATGAAAACAAACTTGCTTGAATGGTGGTAGCTAATATATGAGAAGAGATGCAGAATATATGCACATCCGTCTGAGCACATTACAATGAATCCTCTAGGCATTTTTAGCATTCAGAAGTAAACAAAAAACCCTAGACATCCAAAAACCTAACCCTAGGAAATGGGGTAAGTTGGTACATCAACTTCTCGGGGTCGTAAATTTTTCATACGATATCTCGTTGGAAAGGTATATCCAAGGACTACACATTATTCCTTCACACTGTGAATTTATCTACAGTGTGACCGTGGTAAGCCCACAAAATGTTGCTTAGGGCCTCAAAATGACCCTCGAAGTTTAGGACCCAGAAATCTAGAAAACTACCAAGATAAAAATTGTAACTGCCAAGATAAAAGTTGTATGTGAGCCATATGGAAGAGGTGGGTGGCCATCGATATCCACCTGGATCACTCCAAGTGGACATGTTGTATGGGGTCGTGGATGTTTCCCCATAGGGTTTTTACCACATCAAAAAATCGATGTGTTGTTCTTTGATCTGATTGTGTGCATGGTTACTAAAAGTGTTCATCCTCTGCTGGAATACATGTGTTGTCGAACGTGAACTTGGGTATTTTTTTGAGAGGAACTAAGATCTACAACTAGTTTCCTTAGATTCTATTCAAAATGTTTTATAAATGGATCTGAATACCTCCATCCTCTTTTCCTTGAAAAATACACAAAAAGAAAAAAAATACTTCACTTCATATCCAAGAAACATCCTTGATACCACTTGTAGTAAAATTTTATAGATAAGAGATAGAAAATATGAAATATAAACCCTTAATATTGATAATAAACCCTTAACTTAGGAAACACTGAAATACATCCACATAATACTAAACACAATAATATAGAGAAGAACCCTTAAGGTAGGGTAACACCATCAAATACTACTTAAAGAAGGAAACACTCCATAAGCCATGATTTCTACAATACAATAACATTAAAAATAATATTCAATACAAATTATACTCATGTGTATTTATAATTTCTCATGAATATTCCTAGGGGTCTATGCCAACTACCCCTTATTTTATGGTATTTCCTCTAACTAACTAGTGGGACTATTCCATGATTATGGGCACATCACATTCATTATCCCCTTGGATATTTCCATAGGTAACCCATATTTTACTCCCTAGGTATAGTACAAGTAAGCATGTTTGATTTGAGGAAATAGTCCCCCATTTGTAGTTTCACATTCTTATACTTACCACCACATTTCATAGAACCTCCATTGGATATCATGATTTGAAAATTGTGCATTCCATAGACATAAAAACATGTTTTTATTTTATACTCAATGATGAATGAAATCATGAGTGTTACTTATTTTAATTAATACAACCACATTTCAGTTCTTGACATAGCCAACCAACTTCAAGGTCCGAGGATCTCTAATTCCTTGCAAAGCATGGATGTAAATTTGTGGGTTCCTCACAAGAAGGCCCCTCGAGTGAATACTTTATCCAATGTAGTATCATCCAACTTGAGTGTGTTCATGTCATCCTAATAAATTCGTTGGGCATGCCTAATGAATTCATATCTATGAAAACCAATTTTTGTTCCTTACATAAGTGATATTTCTTATACTTTTCATCAAAATGATAGCAAAGGTTGTGATGGTAACTTTCCACTACTTCAA
>ML804705.1:372907-397426 GCA_009831015.1 Picea engelmannii
CGTTCTTAATGAATGTAACACCAAGGATATATTTTTTGGTGATGATATATCTCTTAGTGTTGAAGGGATTGGAATAAATCAGGTAGATAATGGTCACTTCAATTATGTATTATGTGTTCCAAGTATTTCCTACAACCTTCTATCATTGTATCAAATTACTCATTAAAGTGAAGGTAAAACCATAGAGTTTTCACCTCACCAAGTTGTAATCAAGGATCTAAGAGATCCTAATCATGTTCTTTCAACTAGAATTGATGATGATATTACTAGGTTGTACAAGTTTTACAACTTTGGGTCATCATACTTTCCATCATTTTTTTGTTGCTCATAGTAATGACTTGAGAAAACTTTGGCATGAGTGGTTTGGTCATCCAAACTATCACTCATTGTAGCAACTATGTAACCAAAATATGGTGAATGGTCTTCCTCTTGTTTCTTACAGAGATGGTGTTTGTGTCAATTGTGTTCTTGACAAACATCATTGGGACAATTTTGACAAACATGCCTCTTTACACACCTCACCTCCTTTGCATCTTGCTCATAGTGACTTGTGTGGTCTGTTTTCTTCTCGTTCTTTTTCTGGGTGCAAGTATTTCTTAACTTTCATTGATGACTTCTCTATATGCACTTGGGTCAACTTCTTAAAATTTAAGAGAAAAGTGTTTGGTAAGGTTTTTGTCCTACAAGGCCCTTGTAGAAAAATAATCTGGACATCAACTTCAAAGGTTAAGATCAAATTATGGAGAAAAATATGTGAACACTAATTTTACAAGTTACTGCATTACACAGGGAATCCAAATGCAAAACAATGTTCCATATACACCATAGAAAAATGGTGTTTCTCAAAGAAATAATCACACATTAAAAGAAATGGCTAATTATATGATCCAATGTAAGGAATTGAATCTTAATTATTGAGTGAAAGCCATTAACTATGCAAATTACATAGTAAATAATACTCTTACAAAGGATCCAAAAAATATAATATCAGAAGAAGCATGAAATAAAATTGATCCATATGTAAGTGACTTCAATGTATTTGGCAATGTAACATGGGCTTACATTCCTGATGAGAAAAGGAAATATTTACAACATTAAAGTGAGAAGTGTATTTTTGTTTGTTATTCTGAACATGTCAAAGGTTAGAGACTTCTTCAACCTCATTCTAATGAAATTATTATTAGAAGAGATGTCAAATTCAATTAAAATATATTATCCTACGAGGATAATTTGGTGTTTATTCCTGCTTCGACCTGCGAGCCATATTCGACATTTGTTCCATATTTTATTCCTATTATGGTTTCTTCTTCATCAAATGATGACAATGAGGATGAAAATACACCTTTGGCTTCTCACCTTCTTATAAATGAGTCCATTGAACATGAACCTGCACCAACACCAAAACTTCACCAATGGGTCCGTTCAAATCAAAAAGAAACTGGTGGTCTTGTTGGTGATCCTTTAGATCAACGTCAAACATATTCACAGTTATAGCGAGCCTCTTCTCTTTTGGATCAAGTTTCAGAGACTCATGATCTAGAGACATTTGCAGAACCTTCAGGTCATCCAAATTTGGATACAACAATGAATGAAGAGTATCATTTTTTAATGGAAAATGATACTTGGGATCTTGAACTTCTTCTGAAAGGAAGAAAACTTGTGATATGTAAATGAGTGTATAGAACTAAGTATGCATTATATGGAAGTGTTGAAAGACAAAAGGATTAGTTTGTTTCCAAAGTATTTTCTCAAGTTCAAGAAATTGACTATAATGAAACCTTTTCTCCCATGGATAAAATAAATTCCATCCACCTTATTCTTTCCCTTGTTGCTTCACATAAATGGGAGGTCCATCATATGGTTTTTAAATCCTCCTTCTTGCATGGGGATTTGAAAGAATAAATTTACATGGAAAAACATCCTGGATTATGTCCATAATGACCGAAACCTTGTTTAATGCCTTAAGAAATCTCTTTATGGTCTTAAGCTAGCTCCTCGAGCTTGGTATGCCAAAATGGATTGCTTTCTTCTTGACAACATCTTTTCTAGATGTCATTTTGACCCTAATGTCTATACCAAGAAATTAGGAATCCATTTCATAATCACTATTCTTTATGTTTATAACCTTATCCTCACTAGTAGTGACCCAAAACTTTTAAACCATGTGAATATTATCCTTAAGAATAAATTTGAAATGACCGACTTGGGATATTTGCACTATTTCCTTGGCCTCCAAGTTAGGTATAAATTCGATGGTCACGATATGTTCCCAACATAGAGTGATCTGACGGTTTGTATTCTACTCGTTATTAGGGGATACATTGATATATGGCTTGACACCCTATTGGTCCATGATCTCTATTTAAAGAGAATGGAGGGTCATTTACCGATGATTGATTGTGAGAAACTCTCTTGTAAATCTCTCTATATTAATTTTTTTTTGCATTAATAAATTGCTCCATGATTCATATTTATGAGAGGAATGAAATGAAACACAGATTTATAACATTAAAAAATATATACATTGAACAATAACATAGATACAATGGAACTTAAATTCTATAAAATAAGAAATCTATTGAAACTGTAAAATGCAGAATGAAAACAATCTTTCTTGAATGGTGGTAGCTAATCTATGATAAGATATGTGGCGACTACACACATTCGTTTGAGCACATTACAATGAGGCATCCATGCCTTTTTAGCATCAATAAGTAAACATAAAACCCTATACATCAAAAAACCTAACCCTAGGAGATGCAACGCCAAAATTCATGTGGGCCCGATGGGGTAAGTTGGTACATCAACTTCTCGGGGTCATAACTTTTGCATACGATCTTCGTTTTAGGTGCACAATAGCCCATTAGAAAGGTATATCAGAGGAATACACACTATGAAATCACACACTATATGTAATTACATTGTGACTGCGGCAGGCCCAAAAAATGTTGTTTATGGCCTCAAAATGACCCTGGAAGTTTAGGACCCAAAAATCTAGAAAAAAAACTGCCAAGATAAAAACTATAAATTCTAAGATGAAAGTTGTATGTGAGCCAGGTGGAAGAGGTGTGTGGCCACTAATATCCATATAGATCAATCCTCCCTCCTTAGGAAGAAATGGTCTCCATTGCATTGAGTTCCCCCATCAGATGAGGAAACTTCTGTTGAATTTCTCCCTGGGTGAGCCACTTGCCTTGGTGCAGGATCTTCCCTGCTTCGACAACCCAATAAAGCTGAAGCTTATGTTGGTGAACACCCTTGACTTGTGTGTCCATGATATGATCAGTGGATGCATGTTCCATGTAGTCATGTTTGAGCTCTCTTGGTGCCAACTATTCTGCTCTCTCTGAGGTGTCCAATAAGGGTGGAAAGTATGGTAGAAGGAGTTCCACATTAAACACTAGGTGCAAGAAAAGGAAGGGAGGAATGTTGAGCTCAAAAGAATTGTCACCCACAACCTTGGTGATGGTGTAAGGTCCATAGATAAGTGGATGAATCTTTCGATGGGGTCTTGTAAGGTGTTCTTTCTGTAAGTGAAACCAAACTTTATCTCCCACCTAAAACTTGTGTGGCACCCGACGTTGATCATGGCACTACCTGTACTTTGCATTAGACTTCTAAAAATATCCCGAACCCGTTGGAAGATGTGTTGGATTCGTTCAATGAACTAGGTGGATTTGTTAGATTCCATTTTCACATGGGATGATTCTTCATGTGTGGATGCAAGGGGTAGTGCAACATCCATGGGACCCAATGGTTGAAATCCCAACCCCACTTGAAAGGGGCTATGTCTGGTTGAGCTATGTATGGTTATGTTGTAACTGTGCTGAAAATATGGAAGAATATCATCCCATGTGCACAGATTCTTGGAATTGTACATTCCCAAGATATGCACGATCACCTATTCATGACCTAGGTTTGGCCATCTGTTTAGGGGTGGAAGGCCGTGCATTTGGAGAGATTGGTGTCCAGTTGTGACCAAAGGCTCAAAGGCTCTAATAGAATGTGTTGAGGAACCGAATATCCCGATCGGAGACGATGGTTTGTGGTATCCAAAAATGTACCCACACTCATTCAAAGAAGAGCTTGGAAGTGGCCTCTGCTCTGATGGTCTTCTTGTAGGTGACCATAATCATCATCTTGGAAAATTGATCAACCACCACGAAAACACAGTCATTTCCTTTCTTGGTGGAAGGAAGGCCCATCATGTATTCCATCAAGATGGATTCCCAAGGCCTATCAGGAGTAGGAAGAGGGGTGTACATTCCTTGTTTCTTAATGGTTGGTTTAGAAATGGCGTAGGTCATGCAATACCTATTATACTTTCTGACATCCTGTCGGAGTTTCAGCCAATAGAAATGTTGTTGCAACACTTCCACTATATTTTCTATGCCGAAGTGTCCTTCCACTTGAATGTAGTGAGATTCCCAAATTATCTTCGCACGCTTTCTTGATGGAACACAGAGATGGCCCAGATGGCACAACAACTCATATTCAAGATGAAAGTTAGTGAAAACTATGTTTGTGCCCAACATATGGTAGATAGTGGCGAATTCGAGATATTGCTTGTAGAGTTGGGGCCATCCAAAGGTCTCATGTACGCAAGAGGGTAGCACTATGGTTAGTGCAACAATTGGAGGTCGGTTGAGGCAGTCAACGATGTGATTGGTACTCCCTATCTTACACTCAATGTTGATATGGAACTGGTGCAAGTATGTCAACCAATTCTGATGGTGGTCATTCTGCAATTTTCTTTGTTTTTGCATGAACTACAGAGGCTTATGATTAGTGTGGATGACTATCTCCTTCCTAAGAATATAATTGCTCCATCGGTGGCAGGATTGTACAATGGAGTACATTTATTTTTCGTCAGTGGGGTACTTATAAACAATATCTGATAACGTCTCACTATGATATGCCATGGGATGTCCATGTTGAGTGAGAACTGTTCCCACAACATAGTCTGAAGAATCTGTCTCAATATCGAAAGGAAGATGCAGGTCAGGAGATGAGAGCATTGGGGATAAGCACAAGAGCTGCCTCAAATCATTGAACGCTTTCTGTTGCAACTGGCCCCACATGAAATTTTACTTGCCACCACCTTTGGTCACTTGGCTAAGAGCGCATGCAACGTGGGAGAATCCCAACACAAACTTGTGATAGAAATTGGCAAGGCCTAAGAAGATTTGAAGCTCAGTAAGTGTGGTTGGGACTGGTCAGTAACCGATGACCTGGATCTTGGATAGATTGACATGCACCCCATGCTCATCAACAATGTATCGTAGTTACTGGACCATGTTCATGATGAAGGATAATTTTTCCAAATTTTCATATAGCTTGTGTTTCCTGCAGAGTGTGCATAACCCACTAAATGTGTTGCAAGTGTTTTTCCCAATTCTTGTTGAAGAGGAGGATGTCATCCAAATACACCACCAAAACATAATTAGTGAAAGGACACAAGATATCATCCATCATCCTCATGAAAGTTATTGGGGCATTTTTCAAGCCAAAGGGCATGACCAACCATTCAAAAATACCTTCTTTGTACTTGAAGGAAGTATTCCATACAACGGTCTACTCTATTGTGACCTGTTTATAGTCAAACTTTAGATCAATCTTATGTATTTGGCCCCCTTGAGCTGGTCAAGGAGATCGTCGATTTAGAAAATTGGGTATTGGTTCCTGACTATGATATTATTTAGGGCCCGACAATCATTGCAGAGTCTCCAGGACTCGTCTTTCTTCTGCACAAGCATGAATGGGATTCCACAAGGTGATGAGCATGGGAGGATGCGCCCATTTTCAAATAGATCTTGGATCTGGTGCTTGATTTCCTCATTTTCTAAAAGAGAGTGGCGATATATTGGCCCATTGGGTAGTAGTGCACCGGGGCTCTGATCGATTGAGTGCTTGATATGATAATGCAGAGGTACCCCGGTGGGTGAGGAGAAGATGTCTTTGTATTCTTCCATGACCTTATCCACTTTCTTCTACTATGTGGAGAGACTTATCACGGAGGCCATGGATGTGGATGCAAAATTCCACTCATTTTGAGTGCAAACCACGAAGAGGAAAAAATTCCTATTATGAGAGATGACCTTTCTGCATTTCTTGGCGAAGATCAAGAAAACTAATAATTTCATGTCCAAAGTAATAATAACACTATGAGGCCTAGACTCATATACAACATGACGTTCCATAAATAAGGTTTTCCCAAAAGAACATCACAAACTTCAAGGGGGAAACATCACATGATACCTCATCTTTGAAGGGATTGATGTTGTAGGCAAGGTGACACTGTTGGATGATGCAAATATCGCTTCCTTGGGAGAGTCATTCAATGATGTATGACTGCGGGTGTGGTGTTGTCAGTAGATCCAACTACTTGATGACCTCTATTGAGATGAGCTTCTTTTTTCTATCGCTATAGACAATGAAGTGAAACGAAGTACCCTTCAACCACATATGTGAATGAAAGAGGTGCTCACATTCTTTTGGTTCATCAGGTTTGTTGGGTTGGACCTTGGTGGTGGTAGCAATGGTGGTACTAGGTTCTGCATCAATGATCCATCTCCCTTTTTCTGGTTCTGAATTAGAGTTAGATCTTGCATATGATTCAAATACTTTCACTTCAGCCACCAATGACTGCTTTGAGTGAAATTCAACGATGTTATGCTAGGGGCTCTTATGGAACTTGTACCATTTCCCAATGTCTTTCTTTGTCTTCCCATTGTCCTTCTTTATTTGCAGTTTGGACTAATTGTCCTGAGGTTGTACATCCTTTCTCTACCCTTTGTTCCGTGGGTTGGGGCTACCTTTTCCCTGCTTATGATATGAGGGGTTTGTAGACCCAAACTGTCGCATCTTCTTTTTAAGCTTCTCCTCGATTTTGACACCATACCGATAGGCCACGCCCAAGGATGAAATGTAAAAAAACTCTATTTCTGTTTGAATGTATCTATACAGACTGTCCCTGTACTTGAGAACCAGATGTCACTTAGAGTCTTTGATACCCATCTTGGTGCGCAAGGTATGGAATACATTGGTGAGCTCTAGAATTTTTGGGTCCCTTTCTTGCCACAACGCAATTAATCTTGTATATAATTTGTCATAACTTCCAACATGGTAGTATTGTTCCTTAATAGAATCCCTGAAGGAACCCTAAGTGGGTGCAACTAAAAATAATGTAGATCCCTCTATTACCTTTGCTCACAGAAAGTCTCCCATCAATATTTGACATGGGGGATGGCCTTGAGGAGCGCAAATGTAATATTTTCTCTATATAAAAAGTTGTGGATAGAAATATACCATTCTAGAAGATTTAACCATTTGTCTACAACATCCACATCTATTTGACCTTAAAATATAGGAATATCAAAATTGATATGTACCTTGAAGGGGATGATGCCTCTGCTTGAGGTAGATGTGTCACTTGTTGGTAGCTCTCGAAGGATTTGCACAAAGTTATCCATCATCTCATTCCTTTGTCATGAGAGGGCTTCCTCAAGAAACAGTTTAAAGGGTTTTCTTACCCCATCATCTCTCTTTTCTTCCCCCATGGGTGGCCGTCGGGTTCAACGAGGCTGATCCTGCAAAGGCTCAACTAGTTCAAGTCTCAATTACTTATACCATGACCTTGTTGGGGACATTCATATAGAAAAAAATGAAGAGAAGATTGATATGATACCATTTATCTAGATTTATGAGCGGAATGAAATGAAACATATATTTATAACATTAAAACAAATATATAGAGAATAATAACAAAGATACAGTGGAACTTAACTTCTATTAAATAAGAAATATGTTGAAACTGTAAAATGTAGAATGAAAACAAACTTGCTTGAATGGTGGTAGCTAATATATGAGAAGAGATGCAGAATATATGCACATCCGTCTGAGCACATTACAATGAATCCTCTAGGCATTTTTAGCATTCAGAAGTAAACAAAAAACCCTAGACATCCAAAAACCTAACCCTAGGAAATGGGGTAAGTTGGTACATCAACTTCTCGGGGTCGTAAATTTTTCATACGATATCTCGTTGGAAAGGTATATCCAAGGACTACACATTATTCCTTCACACTGTGAATTTATCTACAGTGTGACCGTGGTAAGCCCACAAAATGTTGCTTAGGGCCTCAAAATGACCCTCGAAGTTTAGGACCCAGAAATCTAGAAAACTACCAAGATAAAAATTGTAACTGCCAAGATAAAAGTTGTATGTGAGCCATATGGAAGAGGTGGGTGGCCATCGATATCCACCTGGATCACTCCAAGTGGACATGTTGTATGGGGTCGTGGATGTTTCCCCATAGGGTTTTTACCACATCAAAAAATCGATGTGTTGTTCTTTGATCTGATTGTGTGCATGGTTACTAAAAGTGTTCATCCTCTGCTGGAATACATGTGTTGTCGAACGTGAACTTGGGTATTTTTTTGAGAGGAACTAAGATCTACAACTAGTTTCCTTAGATTCTATTCAAAATGTTTTATAAATGGATCTGAATACCTCCATCCTCTTTTCCTTGAAAAATACACAAAAAGAAAAAAAATACTTCACTTCATATCCAAGAAACATCCTTGATACCACTTGTAGTAAAATTTTATAGATAAGAGATAGAAAATATGAAATATAAACCCTTAATATTGATAATAAACCCTTAACTTAGGAAACACTGAAATACATCCACATAATACTAAACACAATAATATAGAGAAGAACCCTTAAGGTAGGGTAACACCATCAAATACTACTTAAAGAAGGAAACACTCCATAAGCCATGATTTCTACAATACAATAACATTAAAAATAATATTCAATACAAATTATACTCATGTGTATTTATAATTTCTCATGAATATTCCTAGGGGTCTATGCCAACTACCCCTTATTTTATGGTATTTCCTCTAACTAACTAGTGGGACTATTCCATGATTATGGGCACATCACATTCATTATCCCCTTGGATATTTCCATAGGTAACCCATATTTTACTCCCTAGGTATAGTACAAGTAAGCATGTTTGATTTGAGGAAATAGTCCCCCATTTGTAGTTTCACATTCTTATACTTACCACCACATTTCATAGAACCTCCATTGGATATCATGATTTGAAAATTGTGCATTCCATAGACATAAAAACATGTTTTTATTTTATACTCAATGATGAATGAAATCATGAGTGTTACTTATTTTAATTAATACAACCACATTTCAGTTCTTGACATAGCCAACCAACTTCAAGGTCCGAGGATCTCTAATTCCTTGCAAAGCATGGATGTAAATTTGTGGGTTCCTCACAAGAAGGCCCCTCGAGTGAATACTTTATCCAATGTAGTATCATCCAACTTGAGTGTGTTCATGTCATCCTAATAAATTCGTTGGGCATGCCTAATGAATTCATATCTATGAAAACCAATTTTTGTTCCTTACATAAGTGATATTTCTTATACTTTTCATCAAAATGATAGCAAAGGTTGTGATGGTAACTTTCCACTACTTCAACTAGGGTAAACATGTGTAAAATCAAGGTATGAGAGGATGGTGGAAGAGGAACAATGAGGGGGGTGGTCATGGAAAACATTTGAGGATTTTTTTATAGGTTGTGACCACAATCTAGGCCTTCTTTACGAGATAAGATGCCTCCAACCAAGTAGTAGTGTGGGACATCAAGAACCAGGATTTGATATCCTTATCGAGACCATTAATAAAACACTCCTTGAAGAAATAATCTGTAACATCCTAGGCCACCCAGGCTGAGCGACGATACACGAGAGAACACTTTTGTTCTCTCTGCGGAACATATTGTAATATATCCAACAGATAGATGAACTATGGTACATAAAATTTTTGAACTGCATGCAATTAAAACATATACACACAGAACCTTTGCGGAACTCCATAAATAAAATGTAAACATACAATTAAATTATGTAAAATCACGAATTCATATTGAAATAACTGTAAGCATAGACATACAAAATATACAGGAAATACCCATAAACATACAAATAGTTATAACCACGCATATGATAAACCCATAGAACTAAACACATAAATAATAATGCATCATGTAAGTTTATCACACAATTGGTACTTATATTGGTAATAATATCACCAACTGCGTGCATACCTTCCATGAACCTCCCAGCCTTAGACCACACTGCTCATCACTCTCAGCAGTGGGCCACCCCCGAGCTGGGACTAAAATCCACCCAGGTAAAGGGATTCCTAACCAGGCTAATGGTTCATAGACAATAGGAAAGGCTTCGTCATAGGTTCTCACTCAACTAACATCCTATAATACCTCATTCCCCACATTCCTATCCCACCCAGGAACTGTGCCCATTCTCTTCTTAAAAATCCTTCGGCCGCCCCACTTCCTTTCCGGGCTTCATCAACAGGCTAAACATGAAGTCTCAGAGCCCTGTAGCTACAATTTAGCACCTTCAGGAAATCAATTCCTAGCAATTCTCTCACCCAGAAAGAAATTGCTCACAGGCCTGACAACCCACCTCTTCGATATCCCATAGGCCTGACAACCAACTTCTTCAGTCCAACTCCCAAGCTAACCAGCTACACAAATAGTTATGGTTACAGATCCCAGTTCAGGTACAGTGATAGAAAGTTATAGAAGATCGCTGACTAATTGAGTGCGTGATCATGGAACAATGGTTGAATGATGGGAAGAATGACAGATATAATGAACTAAGTCCCAACAATAGTATGCATGTTCCCAACTTGACACTTGTCATGTTGGGAGCTACTTTGGCCCACTTGTCCCCAACTTTGGAACTTAGGATAAAATAATTATTCATACTTTATACTTTAAAAAATATTAATATGATATTCCTTTTTGGCTTAAGCTCCCTAGATTATCCCTTTTCCTTAACTTTTAGCCTCCACCCTTTCCCTAACTAGTGGAGTTTAGTCTCCCATCTCTTTTATTGTGGTTGGTCTACGCGCATCGATGTATTTTATATTAATTATGAGACATATACAAAAATAGGCACACTAGAATTTAATATCTAGGCTCTCAGTGTTATTGGATAAATCCGTAAGTGCAGACACAAACCGATCTCCCTAGATCCACCTGGATCTAGAACAAAGCAAGACAAAACATGACTCTTTCCCTAGATTTCGACTATTGAATTAAATAAGAGGCAAGAAAAAATGACATACCTTATTATCACTTCCTATGGTCTTTGTTGCTCCATCTTCGCTCCAATTCTCTTGTGCAGTCAAGACCAAGAAAACTCAAACCAATCGGAGTGAAGACAACTCAATATATTCAACAGTCAATCTATGTATATGATCAAGGAATTATACAATAAAGTGGAAAAAGCTTTATGGGAAATGGACATATTACTGTATCATATTGATGGAAAGTAAAGATTACAACCTAAGCCTTGATGTCGCAAACTTCCTTTCGATGGCCCTTGGCTCTGACACACACACTTGCTCACTTTCCTGAAGAAGATCAAAACCCTTTGATAAACTTGCTAGGGTTCTCTAGCTGTTGTAGCTTCAGTCCTTCATACAATCTTTCACCAATTCTCCAATGTCTCACTTAACATTGTTTTCTTCTAACCTTTTCCATGAGAATCCCCTCAATATATAGGAGAGAATGAATTAGTTACTTGGATAAGAATGATCCCAAAATATCAGGAAATCCAGTACTTAGACAACCATTCGAATGCCACCTCATCCTTCCAGAAGATTCCCTTCTAGAAGCTTCAAGAATTCATCTTTTTCCCTTCTTTAGAAAGAGTTCGCACCCTAGTTGTTAGACACAGTGCGAACTTCTCGCACCCTGGCTTAAGGCAGCCTGCGAGAATCATGCATTCTCGCAGGAAAATGTATTGGCAACCTGCAAACCTTCCTAAAAAATGTGATTTCTGGAAAGAGATGAAGGTAAGTTTTCTCAGAAGAAAGTTCTAATGAAGATCCTGAGTACACCATCATCAATACATCATCATGACGACCAAAATTATGGGTAACAGAATGCCCCCCAAAGTATGAGGTTGGAACTAGTGACAACCGATAGAATTTGTAAGCTACATGTGTGTGTCGAGAACCAGGAGAACATCTAATTGGAGACCTGCAAACACCCAAGCATCTGCAGAATATCATATATACCAATTCTGAGGTAGGCATTCCCATACTCAGATCATAGACTGATGACATCATAGACATGGGTCATGGCCACCAATCATACATTGTGGATCCATGCCGTCAAAATATAGCATAGCCACCTGAATACACTGTGGATCTATGCGAGAAATTTCAAATCAAGATGACATAGCCACGAAACATACACATCAGATCTATGTGTCACAAATTATACATACTCCATCGCAACCTGGATCAAAAAGATAATATCCAGGGTCTTCAATCTCGTCGCCCCAAAGTACGATTCTAACCATGTGATTACATGTGTTAAAGTCGAACATGGTAGAAACCACTTGATTACCGGTCATTGATGTAACCGTTAACAAGTGCGAGGGAAATCACCATTGATGTCAATGACTCCCAAGGTACCATAGTACAATCCATCGAGTGTGAATAAATGAGTTTATGTCGAACATCCAACGTAATCTTTCGATCAGGGGTCAATGATGTAAACCCACTTTCGAAAGCGAGGAAACTTGCCATTGAGGCATGCAAGCTCCAAGGTACTAAATAATTTCTAAGTCTTGATTCCGGATAATGAGCTGAAGTCGACGGAACAAAACTCGTCACAGGAGGGCCTTAATGTATCCCCCATCAATGACACGAAATGAGTAAAAGAGTTTGAAGGTGAAACAGAGCATGTTGCAATTGGACTGGACACAGGGAAGGCCGATACAGAGAGAATGGATAACTATAGATGACCGACTCAATATAGGTTTTAGATCGACTTCTCTTGAACATATGAATGACACAACCAATGATTTGGCAGAATTGACTCAAAGACGACACCTGGAATAACCTTGTAATCAATTGAAAGAGAGACAAAATGGATTTCCCAAACCGGCTTCAAATGATGAATAGGGGGTGTCATGTTCAAGAGCGACACTTATTGCCAATCAATACGAAAATGAAACATATCCCTTTCCCAAATTTTCCCCCACCATTTCTGTCAAGTACCTCTTTATTTTTACACAAGCTTGTAGAAGATCAAATATGCTTGTTAATATAAGCTCATCCTTCGGACGAGTCCCTCAGAGTATGGTTAACGAACCCTAAGAAGGAGTGGTTTGGTCCCATCACGGGTCTGTCAATGTTTGTTTAACGAGTCCAGAGATAGAAAACTCGAAGGTTTTTCAAGATTATAGAGTTTGGAAAAACACTTAAAATAGAACTCTCTCAGTTCATTTTTCATAAAATAGCCTGGACGAGACCGAAAAAGAGAGAAATTATCGCTCACCAGATGCGTACTTCAAATACTTTATCGAGCGTGAAAATAGCAAGGTCGCTCGACGATCTTTTTGTGTCTAGAGAGTCTGAAAAGAGCTTAAAGAGAACTCCAGGGGGGTTCCTTTTTCGTATAACCTTGTTGAGCCCGAAAAAGTGATAAAACTATGCTCGATCACGTTCTCATGTTTTTTACGAGTGCAAGAATGGACAAAAATGACGCTCGAGGTTTTATGTAAAAACCATAAAAAACAATAAAAACATGCCATAACGAAAAAATATGTCCATAACCCTACATTGAATAGTCAAAATCATCATACCTGCAAGAAATTCACTCACCATAACATTAGGGATTAGGTTTAATTAATAAATAAGCATCAAAAACCCAAAATGACATAGTAAAAAGTAAATCAAATGAGTAAATAACCATTTTTACCATATCATTTCACATTTTCACTATTGAGCTCCAAAACCCCCTTTTTACCCTCCGAATTTGGCGTCGATTTGCGAGAGATACAAGAGATTATTTGATGAGCCGTCTACAGCATTAAGGTAAGCCATTAATTCTTGACATTTTCATGGTTTAAATTTTGGATTTCATTGGTTAGTTTTTTAGTTTCAAGTGGTTTTTTGAACCCTACATGCGCATAGGCATTCTCGCAGGTAGCCCATACGGGACCTGCGAGAATGATGTGTTCTTGCAGGTGGACCTTAAGCCACCTGCGAGGTTCTCGCACTGTGCTAATGGGGCACCTGTGAGAACCACGAACTTGATTTTTTTTTTTAAATATTTAGCTAATGAAAAAAGATCCAGATCATGAACAAAATCATTAATCCTCTTTTTATGTTCCTTGTGCAGATAAATAGCCACAAACATGGTGCTTGAGTGGCGTGAATGAGAACATGAGGAGGATAATGAAAGTACCAAGAATAATCCTCCTACCATAGCTGCACTGAGAGATTGTGGGCTCTTAAAATACTTTCGCATGCCGGACATGAGAGCCCAAGTCAGACTACTAGAGTTCTTGATCCGTATGTGGGATCCAGATCAATAGGTTTTCAATGTAGGAGCTCATACATTGTACATAGACATTGAGGACATATACTTCTTGACTGGATTATCCAAGCGTGGGTATTATTTCAGCTTGATCGGTAGTAGAGGCGGTGGATTAAAAATGAGTGAGTACTGCAATCAATACTGTGTACTTGAGGCTGAGCGGAAAAAGGGAAAATTTTCTATCTGGGGGCTACAAGACTTGACCCTCCACACTATCCTCTTTACTATAGATCGGATGGCCAGGAGTTCTGCTCCTCATATGGCATTACAAAGCTACTTCCAGTACACCATCGAGTGTACTGAGCCTCGAGTATTCAACTGGGCGGATGCTGTGCTTCGCAGTATCAAAAGGAAATTAACAAAATGCAGGCGAGGTGAATTGAAAGAATTTGGTTATGGATCTTTGTTAGTGTCCTTCTTCCTTGAGAGGGTCCTTGTATTTAGACTACAGGTTGAGTGGAACCTACCGGGTCCTAGGGATCCAAGGATGTTGAGATGGTGTCGGCTCATGGCTCGGCACGTGGTAGGACCAATCGTCAAGTATGACAATATTTTCTTTGATTGGTTTCAAAACCAGATGTTGATGCTCGATGACTACGCCTATGCCGAGTTGGATTTCTGAGGAGATCCAGATTTAGCATAGCCCGAGGACGCTCAGTGGGGTGACGTTGGTAATAAGTACACACATTTTTCTCTTTTTAAATGTTTTTGAATTTTTTAATCATATTCAAATGTTTTGTTTTATATGCTTGTTCGAAGACTAACGCAAAATCGTTGGTTGATAACACAGATGTTGGACCATATAGACCTGCTGGCACTTCTCCTATCCAACGGTGAGGAGAGGCAGCAACAACAATACCATAGTATGCAGAAGATTATCAGGTGGTGGAGCAGAATTTAGAGGGCCTGACAGCAGACATTCCAGATATGACTCTGGAGGAGGTTCCATGATGCGATCAACGTCACACTGTAGGGGTATCAACAACTATGAGTTGACTGCTCTGTAGGGTTTCTAGAGCAGTTGTGTGTTACCGTGATCGTCATCTGTGACGTCACTTTGTAGAAGCTATAAGCTTCAATTTTGACATTTTGGTCTTCGGACAAACTTTGTAAAAACTCTTTTGATCATTATATATACAGATGGTTTCTACCGGTTTACTTTATAATGTGTGAATTTTGATGTGATTAATTTATAAATGGTTCAAATGTCTGTCCAATACATAATTAGCCAATGCATATGTTAATGTATTAATACATCTAGGAATATGTTGATATTCAATGTGATCAAAATAACGTTCCAAGAGGCGAATTCGCAAATACACCCGTAACAAAGTAGGACTTCGAATAGAGTATATATTACTTAACTGTAGTACTACAAGATGCGAGTCAAGTCGCACGACCAAATGACGAATTCCAAGCGAGATAACATCAACCAATAATTCAATGACGACGCTATACTCTGCAATGTTGTTGGTCGCACGACCGAGACATACACCTTGTAAAGATATAAGTTCATTTGTTGGGGCATAGATTTCCCACGCAGCGGAAGATATGTTCCGAGTACTATGGCTAGCACAATCAACGAAGCCAATATAGGGTAGCGAAGACTCCGACATCTGGCAATCAAACACAATGTCACATAAGGGCAGAGACCAGATAATGTCAAAAGAAAACTAAAGTAACACACACAAAGTATGATACATAAAATACAAGTACTTGTGCACAAATGATTTATGCATAGTACTTCTTCAAGCACAACCCATTCCTGGGTTCACACAAAGGGATACCATCGTAATCGACCAGCTAATATTCTCCTTTTTCCAAAACTCGGCGAGCAATATAAGGACCTCGCCACATTGGTTCGAATTTCCTAGCTCCTAAGACATCTCGATCCTGTTCATAAAGAAGAACAAGATCACCTTCAGAGAAAACGCGAGGCTTGACATGCTTGTCATACTGTGCCTTGACACATTTCTTCTGGGCTTCTATTACTAGAGTGGCGTCATGTTGAGTTTCGTCTAATTGCATCAGATACAATAGACATTCTTCTTCAGCAGAAGTATTGGGTAAGAGTTCGACAACTAGCTTCAGAGAAGGTATCTCGCATTCTATAGGAAGAATGGCTTCCACACCATAGACTAATCGAAAAGGCGTAAACCCCATAGCGGATTTAACAGATGTCCGGTATGCCCACAATGCCGAGAACAACATCGTGTGCCAGCTAGTTTTATGAATTCCTATCATCCGTCGAAGCATAGTTATAAGAACTTTGTTGATTGCTTCGACTTGGCCATTAGCTTGTGGATAATAGGGTGTTGAGTTATCATGACGAAGACCCAACTTTTCCGTGAGTTCAGACATCATAAAATTCCTAAAATGACTACCGTGATCAGTAACGATAGCTTGAGGAAAACCAAAACGAGCTATGACATGGTTAAAAAGAAACAACGCTGCAGTCTTTCCAGTATTATCGAATGTCGGCATCGCCTTGGCCCATTTTGTAAAATAATCAACAGCTACAATGATGTAACCATGCCCCCCGACCGAGTGAGGGTGACATGTCATGAAATGAATGCCCCATTTTGCAAACGGACCAACTGAGACTACAGGATGAAGAGGAGCAGGATGTGACCAAATTTTCTGATTGTAGGTATGGCAGGCATGGCATTTCTGAATGGCAGTAATGGAGTCGTTGAACAAAGAAGGCCAAAAATACCCTGCGAGTAAGATCTTCTGGGCAGTAGCATGCCCAGACATATGACCACCACATGCTCCGGAATGGTAGTCATTCAGAGCTTTCTCGGCTTTGTTAAACATCAGACAACGTCGAAAAATAGAGTCAATTCCTCGACGGTAAAGAGTATCCCCGAGGATAATGTATTGATGAGCTTGATAACGGATGCGACGTCGTTTAGGACTAGACAAATCAGGCTGGAAAGTATGGGTTTGGAGATATATAATGATATCTCCATACCAAATATCGTCAGTTCTAATAAGTAAAAGAGATTCATCGGGTAATGAATCTACTGCTACCTTTTCCGTGGAAGAGTGAGGAAAATCGCATATTAACTCAACAAAAACTAAGGATTTCTTAGACGCGGCATGATCGAATTCCAAGTCAAACTCCTGGAGTATGAAAATCCATTTGGAGTATTTTCCCCCTAGCAACTGACGTGTCAAAATGTGTTTCATAGGGTTGCAATGAGAAATCACATTAGTTTTCCTTGAGATAATAAAATGCTGAAAGCATTGAACGGCTTGAACAACAGCCAAAGCCAGTTTTTCAACATGTTGATACTTGATTTCAGTTGATGTGAGACTTTGACTCAAGTGATAAATAACATGTTCATCGTGTGCATCATCCTCTTGAACGAGAACCATGCCAGTGGTATACTCTGAGGCAACAAGATAAAGAAAATAATCACGACTATAATCAGGAGGAAAGAGAAGCGGAGCTCGTGTGAGGGACAACTTCAAAGTCTCAAAAGCATTGTTGGCCACGGTATGCCAGACGAACTCAGAATCTTTCTTTAGTAGCCGTGTAAAACCATGAGTAATCTCGGCATAATTAGGGATGAAACGATGAAGAAAGTTTTCTTTCCCCTGCAAACTTTGCAATTGGCGCAGTGTAGAAGGAGGAGGGAGATTAAGAATCGCCTCAACCTTAAGAGGATCTACCCTGATCCCTTGACGTGAAACGATGAAACCTAGAAGATGGACGGATTCTATGCAAAAAATGCATTTATGAGGATTTAAACAGATACGATAGAACTGACTACGAATGAAAATGGCTCGAAGATGAGTGGGGTGATCGACTCGACGTAAAGAATGAGATGGTAAATCATCCAAATAGGGTTGAACGATATGCTTTATATCATGAAAAGCATAAGACATAGCACATTGAAACGTCGCACCAGCATTCTTAAGACCGAAGGGAAGTTTTCTATAGGCAAAAGTACCCAAAGGACAAATAAAAGCAGTTTTATGTTGGTCCTCGGGAGCGATATTAATTTGATTATAGCCGGAGAAACCATCCATAAGAGAGAAGATTTCACTTCCGACACAGTCATCGACAATCTGGTCAACAAAAGGGGTTGGAAATTTGTCTTTGGGACAGGCTTTGTTAATATCCCTATAATCAACACATACATGAATACTGCCTCCTTTCTTATCAATCGGTACAGGGTTGGAAACCCATTCTATCAGAGCCACGGGATAAATAAAACCGGCTTTGAGAAGTTTTTCAACCTCAAGCTTGATAGTCATCGCTTTACGTG
Organism: Picea engelmannii; assembly: GCA_009831015.1. Taxonomy (NCBI): domain Eukaryota; kingdom Viridiplantae; phylum Streptophyta; class Pinopsida; order Pinales; family Pinaceae; genus Picea; species Picea engelmannii. Next base: position 391,641 of record ML804705.1, read on the forward strand.
GGTGTACTGGACGTAGGCGCTGCCAGACAGGTTTAGCTCCGGGGTATGTCCTTATCTCATGTACAACAATTGCAGGGTCGATACCGGGCATCTCTTCGTAACTCCAGGCGAAGATGTCACAAAATTCTTTGAACAAAGATGTATAGGTGACAATTTCATTGGGAGAACACGAAGCTCCAATATGAACATTTTAAACTATCCCAGGTTTAACGGATATGTCAATGGGAATAATGGGAGAGATATTACTAAGGTTCCCTTCGGCAAACACATCATGTGTTGATCCGGGAACGGTCAATATGACAACAAGGGTCGACGGAGTCGAAATCCGTTGGTAGTTCTCAAGAGTTTGTTGTTCCAGAAAGAGTATGGAACGATGATGCCCATCGTCCCAAGGGGTGTCCTCCATGATGGACATGATCATCTCGTCAGTGGGAAAGATGACACGGAAAGGATATGGAGACAACTCATCAAGAGAGGGGGTAAAAGGTGTTGCCGATTGAATGGCATGATAAGCAGACTCAACCGGACCTAACGACATGATGTCGCCGAAACGAGTGTGATCTCCAGGGTCAGGGACTATCCAAGGGTGAGAAGACATAGGAAGTTCATGAGGTACGGTGGAGATCATGTTGATAGAAGAAAATGATGGGCGTGGAACATCGAGCAGTGGAATGGGGAAAGTACCCATTAACGAAGAGTCTTTTAAAAGGCCTACATCGACATTCTCGTAACCTGACGGGGTTTTATCTATAAACAGTACGTTGCCAGTATGAGTATCAGAATTGAAGAAGGAAAGTTGGTCAACAGTAACAACCTTTCCTTGATGAGGAAAACGTACTACATGAAAAAGTGTTGACACGACCGCATGCATGGAATCGATCCAGCTACGACCAAGCAAAAGATTATAATCAAGGGGAGCATCGAAGACTTCCACTTCAACTTGGACCGTCTTACCTTCTAGTATAACAGGCAATGATGGAAGAACACCGTAAGGCTTAAAACCAGAGCCATTGAAGGCTTTCAAATTATTTTGTGATTCATTTAAAGGAGGAGAGCCAATGGCCTTCCAACAAGCAAAATTTTGTTATTGGATAAATCCGTAAGTGCGGACACAAACCGATCTCCCTAGATCCACATGGATCTAGAACAAAGTAAGATAGAACATGACCCTTTCCCTAGATTTTGACTATTGAATTAAATAGGAGGCAAGAACAAATGACATACCTTATTATTGCTTCCTATGGTCTTTGTTTCTCCAGCTTCGCTCCAATGCTCTTGTGCAGTCAAGACCAAGACAAATCAAACCAATCGTAGTGAAGACAACTCAATATATTCAATAGTCAATCTATGTATATGATCAAGGAATTATACAATAAAGTGGAAAAAACTTTATGGGAAAGGGACATATTACTGTATCATATTGATGGAAAGTAAATATTACAACCTGAGCCTTGATGTCACAAACTTCCTTTCGATGGCCCTTGGCTCTGACACACACACTTGCTCACTTTCCTGAAGAAGATCAAAACCCTTTGATAAACTTGCTGGGGTTCTCTAGCTGCTGTAGCTTCAGTCCTTCATACAATCTTTCACCAATTCTCCAATGTCTCACTTAACCTTGTTTGCTTCTAACCTTTTCCATGAGAATCCCCTCAATATATAGGAGAGAATGAATTAGTTACTTGGATAAGAATGATCCCAAAATATCAAGAAATCCAGTACTTAGACAACCATTCGAATGCCACCTCATCCTTCTAGAAGATTCCCTTCTAGAAGCTTCGAGAATTCATCTTTTTCCCTTCTTTAGAAAGAGTTCGTACCCTAGTAGTTAGACACAGTGCGAACTTCTCGCACCCTAGCTTAAGGAAGCCTGCGAGAATCATGCATTCTCACAGGCAAATGTATTGGCAGCTTGCGAACCTTCCTAAAAAATGTGATTTCTGGAAAGAGATGAAGGTAACTTTTCTCAGGAAAAAGTTCTAATGAAGAGCCTGAGTACACCATCATCAATACATCATCACGACGACCAAAATTATGGGTAACAGAATGCCCCCCAAAGTATGAGGTTGGAACTAGTGACAGCCGATAGACTTTGTAAGCTACATGTGTGTGTCGTGAACCAGGAGCACATCTAATCGGAGACCTGCAAACACCCAAGCATCTGCAGAATATCATATATACCAATTTTGAGGTAGGCATTCCCATACTCAGATCATAGACTGATGACATCATAGACATGGGTCATGGCCACCAATCATACACTGTGGATCCATGCCGTCAAAATATAGCATAGCCACCTGAATACACTGTGGATCTATGTGAGAAATTTCAAATCAAGACGACATAGCCATGAAACATACACAACGGATCTATGTGTCACAAATTATACATACTCCATCGCAACCTGGATCAAAAAGATAATATCCAGGGTCTTCAATATCGTCGCCCCAAAGTACGAATCTAACCATGTGATTACATGTGCTGAACTCGAACATGGTAGAAACCACTTGATTACCGGTCATTGATGTAACCGTTAACAAGTGCGAGGGAAATCACCATTGATGTCAATGACTCCCAAGGTACCATAGTACAATCCATTGAGTGTGAATAAATGAGTTGATGTCGAACATCCGACGGAATCTTTCGATCAGGGGTCAATGATGTAAATCCACTTTCGAAAGCGAGGAAACTTGCCATTGAGGCATGCAAGCTCCAAGGTACTAAATAATTTCTAAGTCTTGATTCCGGATAATGAGCTGAATTTGACAAAACAAAACTCGTCACAGAAGGGCCTTAATGTATCCCCCATCAATGACATGAAATGAGTAACAAAGTTTGAAGGTGAAACATAGCATGTTGCAATTGGACTGGACACAGGGAAGGCCGACAGAGAGAGAATGGATAACTGTAGATGACCGACTCAATATAGGTTTTAGATGGACTTCTCTTGAACATATGAACAACACGGCCAATGATTTGGCAGCATTGACTCAAAGACAACACCTGGAATAACCTTGTAATCAATCGAAAGAGAGACAAAATGGATTTCCCAAACCGACTTCAAATGATGAATAGGGGGTGTCATGTTCAAGAGCGACACTTACTACCAATCAATACGAAAATGAAACATATCCCTTTCCCAAATTTCCCCCCACCATTTCTGGAAAGTACCTCTTTATTTTTACGCAAGCTTGAAGAGGATCACATATGCTTGTTAATATAAGATCATCCTTCGGACGAGTCCCTCAGAGTATGTTTAATGAACCCTAAGAAGGAGTGGTTCGGTCCCATCACGGGTCTGTCAATGTTTGTTTAACGAGTCCAGAGATAGAAAACTCGAAGGTTTTTCAAGATTATAGAGTTTGGAAAAACACTTAAAAGAGAACTCTCTCAGTTCCTTTTTCATAAAATAGTCTGGACGAGACCGAAAAAGAGAGAAATTATCGCTCACCAGACGCATACTTCAAATACTTTATCGAGCGTGAAAATAGCAAGGTCGCTCAGCGATCTTTTCATGTTTAGAGAGTCTGAAAAGAGATTAAAGAGAACTCCAGGGGGGTTCCTTTTTCATATAACCTTGTTGAGCCCGAAAAAGTGATAAAACTATGCTCGATCACGTTCTCATGTTTCTTACGAGCGCAAGAACGGACAAAAATGACGCTCGAGGTTTTATGTAAAAACCATAAAAAACAATAAAAACACGCCATAACGAAAAAATATGTCCATAACCCTGCATTGAATAGTCAAAATCATCATACCTGCAAGAAATTCACTCACCATAACATTAGGGATTAGGTTTAATTAATAAATAAGCATAAAAAACCCAAAATGACATAGTAAAAAGTAAATCAAATGAGTAAATAACCATTTTTACCATATCATTTCACATTTTCACTATTGAGCTCCAAAACCCCCTTTTTACCCTCCGAATTTGGCGTCGATTTGTGAGAGCTACAAGAGATTATTTGACGAGCCGTTTGCAGCATTAAGGTAAGCCATTCATTCTTGACATTTTCATGGTTTAAATTTTGGATTTAATTGGTTAGTTTTTCAGTTTCAAGTGGTTTTTTGAACCCTACATGCGCATAGGCATTCTCGCAGGCAGCCCATATGAGACCTGCGAGAATGATGCGTTCTCACAGGTGGGCCTTAAGCCACCTACGAGGTTCTCGCACTGTGCTAATGGGGCACCTGCGAGAACCGCGAACTTTATTTTATTTTTTAAATATTTAGCCAATGAAGAAAGATCCAGATCATGAACAAAATCATTAATCCTCTTTTATGTTCCTTGTGCAGATAAATAGCCACAAACATGGTGCTTGAGTGGCATGAACGAGAACATGAGGAGGATAATGAAAATGCCGAGAATCATCCTCCTACCATAGCTACACTGAGAGATTGTGGGCTCTTAAAATACTTTCGCATCCCGGGCATGAGAGCCCAAGTCAGACTACTAGAGTTCTTGATCCGTATGTGGGATCTAGATCAACAGGTTTTCAATGTAGGAGCTCATACATTGTCCATAGACATTGAGGACATATACTTATTGACTGGATTATCCAGGTGTGGGTATTATGCCAGCTTGTCCGGTAGTAGAGGCGGTGGATTAAAAATGATTGAGTACTGCAATCAATACTGTGTACCTGAGGCTGAGCGGAAAAAGGAAAAATTTTCTATCTGGGGGGTACAAGACTTGACCCTCCGCACTATCCTCTTTATTATAGCTCGGATGGCCGGGAGTTCTTCTCCTCATATGGCATTACAGAGCTACTTCCAGTATGCCATCGAGTGTACTGAGCCTCGAGTATTCAACTGGGTGGATGTTGTGCTTCACAGTATCAAAAGGCAATTAACAAAATGCAGGCGAGGTGAATTGAAACAATTTGGTTATGGATCTTTGTTAGTGTCCTTCTTCCTCGAGAGGGTCCCTGTATTTAGACTATAGGTTGCGTGGAACCTACCGGGTCCTAGGGATCCAAGGATGTTGAGATGGTGTCGGCTCATGGCCCGGCACGTGGCAGGACTAATCGTCAAGTATGACGATATTTTCTTTGACTGGCTTCAAAAATAGATGTTGATGGTCGATGACTATGCCTATGCCGGGTTGGATTTCCGAGGAGATCCAGATTTAGCATTGCCTGAGGACACTCAGTGGGGTGACCTTGGTAATAAGTACACACATTTTTCTCTTTTTAAATGTTTTTGAATTTTTTAATCATATTCAAATGTTTTTTTTTATATTCTTGTTCGAAGACTAACGCAAAATCGTTGGTTGATAACACAGATGTTGGACCATATAGACCTCCTGGCACTTCTCCTATCCAGTGGTGAGGAGAGGCAGCAACAATAGTACCACAATATGCAGAAGATTATCAGGTGGTGGAACATAATTTAGAGGGCCTGACAACAGAGATTCCAGATATGACTCTGGAGGAGGTTCCACGATGCGATCAACGTCACACTGTAGGGGTATCAGAAGCTATGAGTCGATTGCTCCGTAGGGTTGCTAGAGCAGTCATGTGTTACCATGATCGTCATCCCTGACGTCACTTTGTAGAAGCTATAAGCTTCAATTTTTGACATTTTGGTCTTCGGACAAACTTTTGTAAAAACTCTTTTGATCGTTATATATACAGATGGTTTCTACCGGTTTACTTTATAATGTGTGAATTTTGATGTGTTTAATTTATAAATGGTTCAAATGTCTGTCCAATACATAATTAGCCAATGCATCTGTTAATCTATTAAGACATCTAGGAATATGCTGATATTCAATGTGATCAAAA
>ML804705.1:397476-413649 GCA_009831015.1 Picea engelmannii
CCGGTTTACTTTATAATGTGTGAATTTTGATGTGTTTAATTTATAAATGGTTCAAATGTCTGTCCAATACATAATTAGCCAATGCATCTGTTAATCTATTAAGACATCTAGGAATATGCTGATATTCAATGTGATCAAAATAACGTTCCAAGAGGCGAATTCGCAAATACACCCGTAACAAAGTAGGACTTCGAATAGAGTAGATATTACTTAATTGTAGTACTACAAGATGTGAGTCAAGTCGCACGACCAAATGACGAATTCCAAGCGAGATAGCATCAACCAATAATTCAATGACGATGCTATACTCTGCAATGTTGTTGGTCGCATGGTCGAGACATACACCTTGTAAAGATATAAGTTCGTTTGTTGGGGCATAAATTGCCCACACAGTGGAAGCTAGGTTCCGAGTACTACGGCTAGCACCATAGGGTAGCGAAGACTCCAACATCTGGCAATCAAACACAACGTCACATAAGGGAAGAGACCAGATAACGTCAATAGAAAACTAAAGTAACACACACAAAGTATGATACATAAAATACAAGTACTTGTGCACAAATGATTTATGCATAGTACTTCTTCAAGTACAACCCATTCCTGGGTTCACTCAAAGGGATACCATCGTAATCGACCAGCTCACATGCTCCTTTTTCCAAAACTCGGCGAACAATATAAGGACCTCGCCACATTGGTTCAAATTTCCCAGCTCCTAAGACATCTCGATCTTGTTCATAAAGAAGAACAAGATCACCTTCAGAGAAAACGCGAGGCTTGACATGCTTGTCATACTGTGCCTTGACACATTTCTTCTGGGATTCTATTACTAGAGTGGCGTCACGTCGAGTTTCATCTAATCGCATAAGATACAATAGACGTTCTTCTTCAGCAGAAGTATTGGGTAAGAGTTCGACAGCTAACTTCAGAGAAGGTATCTCGCATTCTATAGGAAGAATGGCTTCCACACCATAGACTAATCGAAAAGGCGTAAACCCCATAGAGGATTTAACAGATGTCCGATATGCCCACAATGCCGAGAACAACATCGTGTGCCAGCTAGTTTTATGAATTTCTATCATCCGTCGAAGCATAGTTATAATAAATTTGTTTATTTCTTCGACCTGACCATTAGCTTGTGGATAATAGGGTGTTGACTTATCATGACGAAGACCCAACTTTTTCGTGAGTTCAGGCATCATAAAATTCCTAAAATGACTACCGTGATTAGTAACGATAGCTTGAGGAAAACCAAAACGAGCTATGACATGGTTAAAAAGAAAAAACGCTGCAGTCTTTCCAGTATTATCGAATGTCGGCATCGCCTCGGCCCATTTTGTAAAATAATCAACGGCTACAATGATGTAACCATGCCCCCCGACCGAGTGAGGGTGACATGTCATGAAATCAATGCCCCATTTCGCAAAAGGGCCAACTGAGACTATAGGATGAAGAGGAGCAGGATGTGACCGAATTTTCTGATTGTAGGTCTGGCAGGCATGACATTTCTAAATGAAAGTAATGCAGTCGTTGAACAAAGAAGGCCAAAAATACCCTGCGCGTAAGATCTTCTGGGCAGTAGCATACCCAGACATATGACCACCACATGATCCGGAATGGCAGTCATTTAGATATTTCTTGGCTTCGTCAAATGTCAGACAACGTTGAAAAACAGAGTCAATTCCCCGACGGTAAAGAGTATCCCCGAGGATAATGTATTGACGAACTTGATAACGGATGCGACGTCGTTTAGGACTAGACAAAGCAGGCCGGAAAGTCTGGGTTTGGAGAGATATAATGATATCTCCATACCAAATATTGTCAGTGCTAATAAGGAAAAGAGATTTATCGGGTAATGAATCTACTGCTACCTTTTCGGTGGCAGAGTGAGGAAAATCGCATATTAACTCAGCAAAAACTAAGGATTTCTTAGATGTGGCACGATCGAATTCCAAGTCAAACTCCTGGAGTATGACAATCCATTTGGAGTATTTTCCCCCTAGAAATTGACGTATCAAAATGTGTTGCATAGGGTTGCAATGAGAAATCACTGTAGTTTTCCTTGAGAGAATATAATGCCGAAAGCGTTGAATGGATTGAACGATAGCCAAAGCCAGTTTTTCAACATGTTGATACTTGATTTCAGTTGATGTGAGACTTCGAATCAAGTAATAAATGACATGTTCATCGTGTGCATCATCCTCTTGAACGAGAACCATGCCAATGGTATACTCTGAGGCAGCAAGATAAAGAAAATAATCACGACTATAATCAGGAGGAAAGATAAGCGGAGCTCGTGTGAGGGACAACTTCAAAGTCTCAAAAGCATTGTTGGCCACGGTATCCCAGACGAACTCGGAATCTTTCTTTAGTAGCCGTGTAAAACCACGAGTAATCTCGGTGTAATTAGGGATGAAATGATGAAGAAAGTTTGCTTTCCCCTGCAAACTTTGCAACTGGTGCAGTGTAGAAGGAGGAGGGAGATTAAGAATCGCCTCAACCTTAAGAGGATCTACCCTGATCCCTTGATGTGAAACGATGAAACCTAGAAGATGGACAGATTCTACACAAAAAATGCATTTATGAGGATTTAAATGGATACGATAGAACTGTCAACGAATGAAAATGGCTCAGAGATGAGTGGGGTGATCGACTTGACGTAAAGAATGAGCTAGTAAATTGTCCAAATAGGGTTGAACGATATGCTTTATATCATGAAAAGCATAAGACATAGCACGTTGAAACGTTGCACCAGCGTTCTTAAGACCGAAGGGAAGTTTCCTATAGGCAAAAGTACCCCAAGGACAAATAAAAGTAGTTTTATGTTGGTCCTCGGGAGCGATATTAATTTGATTATAGTCGGAGAAACCATCCATAAGAGAGAATATTTCACTTCCGGCACAGTCATCGACAATCTGGTCAACAAAAGGGGTTGGAAAGTTGTCTTTGGGACAAGCTTTGTTAATATCCCTATAATCAACACATACACGAATACTGCCTCCTTTCTTATCAATAGGTACAGGGTTGGAAACCCATTCTATCAGAGTGACGGGATAAATAAAACCGGCTTTCAGAAGTTTTTCAACCTCAAGCTTGATAGCCGCCGCTTTACGTGGGTGTACTGGATGTAGGCGCTTCCGGATAGGTTTAGCTCCGGGGTATGTCTTTATCTCATGTACAACAATTGCAGGGTCGATACCGGACATCTCTTCGTAACTCCAGGCGAAGATGTCACAAAATTATTTGAACAAAGATGTATAGGTGACAATTTCATCGGGAGAACACGAAGCTCCAATATGAACATTTTCAACTATCCCAGGTTTAACGGATATGTCAATGGGAATCATGGGAGATATATTACTAAGGTTCCCTTTGGAAAACACATCATGTGTTGATCCGGGAACGGTCAATATGACAACAACGGTCGACGGAGTCGAAATCCGTTGGTAGTTCTCAAGAGTTTGTTGTTCCAGAAAGAGTATGGAACGATAATGCCCATCGTCCCAAGGGGTGTTCTCCATGACGGACATGATCATCTCGTCAGTGGGAAAGATGACACGGAAAGGATCGGGAGACAACTCATCAAGAGAGGGGGTAAAAGGTGTTGCCGATTGAATGGCATGATAAGCAGACTCAACCGGACCTAACGGCATGATGTCGCCGAAATGAGTGTGATCTCCAGGGTTAGGGACTATCCAAGGGTCGAAAGACATAGGAAGTTCATGAGGTACGGTGGAGATCATGTTGATAGAAGCAAATGATGGGCATGGAACATCAGGCGGTGGAATGGGGAAAGTACCCATTAACGAAGAGTATTTTAAAAGGCCTACACCGACATTCTCATAACCTGGCGGGGTTTTAGCTATAAATGGTACATTTCCAGTACAAGTATCAGAATTGAAGAAGGCAAGTTGGTCAACAGTAACAACCTTTCCTTGATGAGGAAAACGTACTACACGGCAAAGTGTGGACACGACCGCACGCATGGAATCGATCCAGCTACGACCAAGTAGAAGATTATAATCAAGTGGAGCATCGAAGACTTCCACTTCAACTTGGACCGTCTTACCTTCTAGTGTAACGGGCAACGATGGAAGAACACCGTAAGGCTTAAAACCAGAGCCATTGAAGGCTTTCAAAGTATTTTGTGATTCATTTAAAGGAGGAGAGCCAATGGCCTTCCAACAAGCAAATTTTTTTTATTGGATAAATCTGTAAGTGCGGACACAAACTGATCTCCCTAGATCCACCTGGATCTAGAACAAAGCAAGACAAAACATGACTCTTTCCCTAGATTTCGACTATTGAATTAAATAGGAGGCAAGAACAAATGACATACCTTATTATCGCTTCCTATGGTCTTTGTTGCTCCAGCTTCACTCCAGTGCTCTTGTGCAGTCAAGACCAAGACAACTCAAACCAATCGGAGTGAAGACAACTCAATATATTCAATAGTCAATCTATGTATATGATCAAGGAATTATATAATAAAGTGGAAAAAGCTTTATGGGAAAGGGACATATTACTGTATCATATTGATGGAAATTAAAGATTACAACCTGAGCCTTGATGTTGCAAACTTCCTTTCGATGGCCCTTGTCTCTGACACACACACTTGCTCACTTTCCTGAAGAAGATCAAAACCCTTTGATAAACTTGTTGGGGTTCTCTAGCTGTTGTAGCTTCAGTCCTTCATACAATCTTTCACCAATTCTCCAATGTCTCACTTAACCTTGTTTGCTTCTAACCTTTTCCATGAGAATCCCCTCAATATATAGGAGAGAATGAATTAGTTACCTGGATAAGAATGATCCCAAAATATCAGGAAATCCAGTACTTAGACAACCATTCGAATGCCACCTCATCCTTCTATAATATTCCCTTATCGAAGCTTCGAGAATTCATCTTTTTCCCTTCTTTAGAAAGAGTTCGCACCCTAGTAGTTAGACACAATGCGAACTTCTCACACCCTGGCTTAAGGAAGCCTGTGATTATCATGCATTCTCGCAGGCAAATGTATTGGCAGCCTGCGAACCTTCCTCAAAAATGTGATTTCTGGAAAGAGATGAAGGTAACTTTTCTCAGGAGAAAGTTCTAATGAAGAGCCTGAGTACACCATCATCAATACATCATCATGACGACCAAAATTATGGGTAACACTCAGGCCTAATAAAAACATAAGCATCCTAGCTTATAATAACTGGCTCACTAGCTTATAAAACACAACATATACACAAAGGCTCCCTGGTCTCAAAATCACGCACCCTTAAGTTGCTGCGTGCGGTATCCTGGAATGTGCACCCTTCCTCATTTTACCACGCAGTACATGCACACACTATGCCATGAAATGTACATACAAAATTATATCAAACATCTCACCATCTTAAGTACATTTGCATTTACATTTACAATTGGGTTCGGCCTAGGGATATTACATAATCAATTATATATTTTGTGTGTCTTTCAAAAATCTCAAAAGAAGTAATAAATTATTCCATTGCACTAGTTTGGTGCAAGTTGGTTAGCATCCTTAAAAAATGGGTATCATTTTCAAACCTAACATAGAGGGAATTAATAAAATGGACCCAAGTAATGACCCCCAAATATGCATTCCTATGTCATTGGGTCAGCATTACCAAAAATCTCAATCCAAATATAACACCCCCACTCTAAGTTTCAAATGATTATCTTCAATACCTTAGAGAGATAAATATTGCTTCAAGTAGTCCACCCATCTTCCTAGATCTTAGCCATTGAATTTATTCAACTTGATCTAAGGCAATTTGTGGATCATATGGATTGGATTGGTATGCAGAAAGAGACCACTATGACACCTTCCATCCAATGAAGATTCCCCATGATCCAATGGTTGGAGACAATAACATACATTATGCATTTAGATCTCCATGGATGATCGAAAGAAGGTAATGAGGTTGGTGATGCTAGTGAGTTTGTCTTTTAGGATAGGGATACTATTGATTTGTTCTTATAGGACAAAGAGTTTTCTGATTTTTTATTCTAGGTTTTTTACTCATTTCTCCATTCTTTTGGCAGTCATGAAACCAATTAGGTCCACCGAGAGGGTTTCCAAAGAGCTATATCAACATGATTAGCTTCGTGCAGGGATGATTTTGGGATATATCTCCTACACTAGTTTGGGGAGTCTAGGTCCACTTGGAGGGTTATCCAAGAGATAAAACAATATGATTAGAATTTGATCTAGTTGGATATCGGTGTCCACCCACCTATTCCAGTGGATCAAAATATAGTTTCCCACCTTGGTATTTTTTCTATAGTTTTTCAGGTCCCAAACTTCCAGGGTCATTTTGAGTCCCTAAATGATGTTGTTTTGGAATTTTGGGGGGCCAAGGGTTGCCAACGACATACACTACCCCTTGACGGAATTTTTCCTCCTTGGCTAGACCTTTCTGACAAGGTATCAAATGCCCCAATTCCATACCATATGTAAACGTTACACCCTCGAGAAGTTGACGTATCAACTACCCCCATTGGGACCCACAAACCTTTTGGTGTTTCATCTTCCAAGGTTAAGGTTTTTTATGTTTAGGTTTTTATCATTTATTCTCTATGTTAAAATTTCCTTTGGAGCCTCATTGTAAACAAAACTTTTTTCAAATGTGCATAGCCTCCAAATCCCTTCTCAGAGATAAGCTACCACCATTCGAGCAAGCTTGTTTCATTATGAAATTTTACATTTTCATCATATTCCATTTATTATTAACATTACATTTTCAATGTACCTCTGTGTTTCTTGCAATATCTCTGTGTATTTATTTATTAATACTCTTCATTTCATTCTCAAAATAATCCATGTTAGTGGTATCAGAGTAGGCTGCTCCTTTTCATTTCTTAGTGCATGTCTTCGATGAGGTTAGGGTATAGAGAGTTGGGTCTCGAGCTAGTTTCTCTTTAGGAAAACCATCCCAAGTACCCCTCCATGGCGGAAGAAAATACATGTGAGAGAGTGGGAGATCCTATCAATTTGTTTCTCGAGGATTTCATCATGCGACAGAGGGGTGAAATGACAGAGATTTTTTTTCAAATCCCTCGACGATTGCCGACAATAGCAGATGCATATTCATCAAACAACCACTTTGGAGGAACTTCCCCTTTCAAGGTACAAGTTAATTTTGATATTCCCATTTTTGAAGGCCAGAGAGATGCAGATTCTTTGGAAAAGTGGTTAAATCTACTAGAAGGTTATTTCTCTGTCCACAATTTTTTTCGATAGGGAAAATATCACCTTTGTGCTCCTTAAGGATGTCCCCCATCAAAAATTGGTGGGGAAATTACTGTGAGAAAAATTCCACAGAGGAGTTTGGAATGTTTGAGGCTGAACCCATTTGGGATTTTTTTATGGATGCCATTAAGGAGAAATATTACCCTATTGGAAACTATGATGACTAGTACATGAGATGGACCACAATGTGTTAGGAGAGGGAACAAGTAGTGCTAGAGTTCACAAATACCTTCCATACCTTGTGCACAAATCTGGGTATAAAAGAGTCTAAGTGGCATTTGGTTCTAAAATACAGTGGGGATCTACAGAGGTAAATGCAAAACGAAATGGATTTTCTAAGCATCTCGTCAGGAGGAGTCGCTTATCGATATGCCATCAAAATCAAGTAGAATTTTAATCAACAAATAAGTGAGAGTTTGGTTCTGCAAATCCATACAAACCAAAGTATTGTAAAGATGACCCCAATTCAAAGAACAACCAATATAACTACAACTAGTCCAAGCCATAAGAAAATAAGGGTAATGGGAAGATGAAGAAGGACACTAGGGAGTGGTGTGACTTCCAAAAAATACCTGGGCACGACACCGATGAATGTCTCTCAAAATATTCATTGGTTGTCAAGCTCAAAGAAAAAGAGATGAACCTTGATTCAGACTCTAATTGAGAAAACCTAAAAGGAAACAGATCATCGATGCATAACCCACTACTACCATCGTGACCACAACAATCCAACCAAAAGAACTAGAGGATCCTAAGGATGGGTAGCCTACGAGGGTGACTCTACAAAGATATTATTTCTTCACCTATGAGGATTCCTCCACACTACCCAACCAAGCCAAGCTATAATAGATCCCTTCATAGATCTATTGGTCACAACCCTTTTCAGGTGTTCTTGGGGTTCCAACCATTAGCCCCCATTGATATAGCTCTTCACGTTGCATATTCACCAATAGAGTCCTCCCACACTTAGGAATATCATGCTACTAGATTGGTTGAACGGATCCAACCCATCCAACAACAGGTTCATGACAACCTTCAACAAGCTAAGCATGGAAACTTGTTCAACAAGGAAAGCAACTCACCAAGGTTCGTATTCAACAAAATCTTCCTCGAGAAATTAACACAATGGAAACCGTTTCTTCCTAAGGAGGGAGGAATTATCCAGGTGGATATCGATGGCTAGCCATCGATTCCACTGGCTCAAAAATACAATTTTGCACCTTGGCAGTTTTTCTATAGTTTTTTGGGTCCCAAACTTCAGGGGTTGTTTTGAGGCCCTAAACGATGTGTTTTTGGACTTTTTGGGGTCCAAGGGTTGTCAACGACATACCCTTACCCATTATGGAAGTTTTACTCCTTGGATAGACCTTTTCGACGAGGAATATATTGCCCCAAATGGTGATCATATGCAAACGTTATGCCCTCAGGAAGTTGGCGTATCAACTACCCCCATCAGGACCCACAAATCTTTTGGTGTTTCATCTTCTGGGGTTATGGTTTTGGATGTTTAGGGTTTTCTCATTTATTCTTTATGTTAAAAAGGCCTTTGGAGCCTCATTTTAAACACAAATTCTTGCAAATGCACATAGCCACCACATATCTTATCAGAGATAAGCTACCAACATTCAAGCAAACTTGTTTCATTATGCATTTTTACAGTTTCAACATATTCCATTTATTAATAGAATTCAAGTTTCACTATATCTTTGTGTTTCTTGCAATATATTTGTGTATTTCTTTATTATATCTCCACGTTCATTTCATTCTCAAAATAATCTAGATCAACTTTGCATAAGGGTTCTTTTGGGGTAGATCCCCCACATTCGTCTAAGCAAATTGGGTCCACCTACAAAGTTACCGAAGAGCCACACTAACATAATCATATTTGCACAAAGATTATTTTTGGATAGGTCCCCTTTTGTGGTTAGGATATGCTCCATTTTTTCTTAACTCTTGCTAGAGTATTATATTGAAAAAAATTTCAAATTTCTAATATTGCAAGTTACATAGGAATTTTTGTTCATGTTCTGTAGAGGTTAGGGTTTGTAGGGTCCTAAGAGAAAATAATTGGCAAGCACTATATCTCTCTGATATACCTAAGGATTTCCAACAATAGTACTCAATTKGTCTTTCACTAAGCTAACTAAGTATGATACACTATATCCTTAGTTGTATTACTCAATTCCCTCATATGGAAGAGTGATCTCCATGAGTTCTATGCTCAATGTACTATAGTGACATTACAACTTAAATGTTTATATAAKGAGGGTTTTAAGTGCACATAGGGGTATTCTAACAAACCCAATGGTATGTGGGATATTGAATCTATATGCACTATGTCTAATGTGGTACTATTCACCAGATACCCATAGAGGTGTCCAAGGGTGTCCAAGCATGAGACCCCACTTGTATTCCCTACATGCAGGCTTCTCAAATGTGTTTTTTACCATTGAACAACAAATCATTGCATTTAAAGACATTGGAACATGTCTGTAACTTCAAATAAAATTCTCTAAAAATTAGGCAAGAGATAGCACATGAAAGTGCTCTCATAGCACTTTTAGTGTACTTAATTAGCATAAATAATCAATTATGAGTAATATCAAAAGAAATATAAATTTTAGAAAGAAAAATGAGTGAAAAAAGAGTGGTGAATCTACATGTTAACCCTTATATTGATAATATATAAAGAGAACAATGTTCATGGGCCTCCTTGAGGGGGTAACCTATAAATGAGTAGATCTCCGATGTAGATGAAAGATACTTAACAAAACATTACATGGCCTCTTACCTCTTTAAATAGGTTTTTACTAACCAAATCCTAATCACTTGTGGTCCCATAACTAATAAGTTCCAATTGCCTAATGAACCCAATTTAATAAAGATAACCCTTTTACATTGAGTACCTACACACCAACTACCTAATGTGTCTTATTCAAAGAATATGGCGTCATACATTAATTAACTAAATTTTAAGTACCCTTAAATAGAGATATTGGGATTGGGCAACAACTATTTTCTTTTGCTAGTGTATCCCAAAAAATATTGTTTAAGAGGCCATTTTAGTTTTCGTATTGTTTTCTGATCTTTATCAAAATGTTACAATGTTTTGATTCAATAAATGTTCTTTGAACTAATGAATCACCACTCTCTCTTTTTCTCCTTTTAAAATTCAAGGTGATATTTAAGATTCTAAACCTTTTATCCAATGCCTTGTTGTAAGGGTCTAAAGCATCTTAATGAGATACACAAAACTCGAGCAAACAAATATTTCACATTTCAAATTTCCAACTTCACATAAATCGTTAGTTAACAAGGATGCATGGCAACATATACCTACCACTATGTAGGAATTTAGAACAATGGACGAATTTATAGCAACTTGGTCATGCAAAGAGCCTCAAAATGGCCAGGAATTCATAGTTCTACATCAACTTACAAGATCAAAGACAACTTCTAAATTGGAAAACAACCATACCCATAAAGCTCAAAGCCAACTTCCAGATTGAAAAAATAGATACATACATTACTAAATAAACTTCCCATACCCAGTAAGCACACCAACACCTATACAGTACTACATAAACTTCCCATACCCACTAAGCACAACAACACTTGTAGAAAATATTAGATCCATCTTCCAAATTAGAAAAGACCCATACCCACAAAGCTCAAAGCCAACTTCCAAATTGACAAAATAAATACAAAGCCAACTTCCAAAATAATTACATACAGTGCTACATAGACTTCCCATACCCACAAAGCCTAGCAACACCTGTAGACAATATTAAATACCCTGGATTTTCAAGACAAAATCAACTTCTAAATTGGAAGAAGGTTGTTACCTACATTCCAAATTGGCCAATAAATTTGATGCATGTATGCACTACTTCATTCCAATGTGGAAAATAAATTTGAAAAGTTGCAACCCCATGCGTGAAATTATTAAAATAAAATTGATTTCGAGACATCTCCTACCAAGCCTGCAATAAGGGGTCGAATTCAATAGCGAATGAAATGGTAGATAAATACTTTTAAATAATTTCAAAAAATATGTAAAATTGTTTTGTAATGTCGTACTTTAGAAACTGTTCATAAATTTTTGGTCAAAGGTTGAAGCGAAATGATCGCTATACACTGCAAGTTCAATTATTTCTTGACTTTGGGGATAATTTCATGTCACAATCATTACCCTCCCTGTTAATTGGTATTATAATAATAATATAATAAAGTTATGTTGGGAGACGAAAGGAATCGATCTGGCGATGTCGAATACCCACAACCATTCTTTACACTAT
Organism: Picea engelmannii; assembly: GCA_009831015.1. Classification (NCBI taxonomy): domain Eukaryota; kingdom Viridiplantae; phylum Streptophyta; class Pinopsida; order Pinales; family Pinaceae; genus Picea; species Picea engelmannii. The sequence continues at coordinate 409,033 of ML804705.1, forward strand.
TTTCAACAATTAATTTTCCATGAATATGACAGACCTTTTATGTGCGAGCTTCAAATATAAGATTTTATATTTACGGAAATTTGGATTGAATTTTTTTTTGGCAACCATCCTAAGGGTACCGGTCTTCATGGAGGGCCCACCTGATGGGGTGGGGTGGGGTGAGGATACTAAATGGAGAAAATCACTTCTCTATATTTATATATCTATAAGTATATCTATTAGGTTCGGTACGCATGGAAATACCTATATATTCATGATGATGGTAAGTATTTGATTGCACATGGAAAGACGGTTTTAGTGATGGAAAATTCAATGTACCTTTTGGATTGTGGTGTGGGGGTGTAAAGTTTGGGTGAGAAAGTTGTTAAATTTTAATAAGAGAATTTAATATTTTGAATTCTACTATGGTATGTCCATGCTATGAAAATACACATTGATGGGCATGGTATGTCCATGCTATGCTATGAGTGCCTTTTGATCTAGTTGGATATTGGTGTCCACCCACCTATTCCATTGGATCGAAATATAGTTTCCCACCTTGGTATTTTTTCTATAGTTTTTCAGGTCCCAAACTTCCAGGGTCTTTTGAGTCCCTAAATGATGTTGTTTTGGAATTTTAGGGTGCCAAGGGTTGCCAACGACATACATTACCCCTTGACGGAATTTTTCCTCCTTGGCTAGACCTTTCTGACAAGGTATCAAATGCCCCAAGTGGTGTGACTTCCAAAAAATACCTTGGCACGACACCGATGAATGTCTCTCAATATATTCATTGGTTTTCAAGCTCAAAGAAAAAGAGATGAACCTTAACTCAGACTCTAATTGAGAAAACCTAAAAGGAAACATATCATCGTTGCATAACCCACTACTACCATTGTGACCACAACAATTGAACAAAAAGAACTAGAGGATCCTAGGGATGGGTAGCCTACGAGGGTGCCTCCACAAAGATATTATTTCTTCACCTATGAGGGTTCATCCACACTACCTAGTCAAGCCAAGCTATAATAGATCCCTTCATAGATCTATTGGTCACAACCCTTTTCATGTGTTCTTGGGGTTCCAACCATTAGCCCCCATTGATATAGCCCTTCACATTGCATATTCACCGACAGAGTCCTCCCACACTTAGGAATATCATGCTACTAGATTTGTTGAATGGATCCAACCCATCCAACAATAGGTTCATGACAACCTTCAACAAGATAAGCATGACAACTTGTTCAACAAGGAAAACAACTCACCAAGGTTCAGATTCAACAAAATCTTCCCCGAGAAATTGACGCAATGGAGACCCTTTCTTCCTAAGGAGGGAGGAATTATCCAGGTGGATATCGATGGCTACCCATAGATTCCACTAGCTCAAAAATACAGTTTTCCACCTTGGCAGTTTTTCTATAGGTTTTTGGGTCCCAAACTTCAGCGGTTGTTTTAAGGCCCTAAACGATGTTTTTTGGACTTTTTTGGGTCCAAGGGTTGTGAATGGCATACCCTTACCCATTATGGAAGTTTTACTCCTTGGATAGACCTTTTTGACGAGGAATAGAACGCCCCAAATGGTGATCGTATGCAAACATTACGCCCTCAAGAAGTTGGCGTATCAACTACCCCCATCAAGGCCCACAAACCTTTTGGTGTTTCATCTTCCGGGGTTATGGTTTTGGATGTTTAGGGTTTTCTCATTTATTATTTATGTTAAAAAGGCCTTTGGAGCCTCATTTTAAACACAAATTCTTGCAAATGCACATAGCCACCACATATCTTATCAGAGATAAGCTACCAACATTCGAGCAAACTTGTTTCATTCTGCATTTTTACAGTTTCGACATATTCCATTTATTAATAGAATTCAAGTTTCATTGTATCTCTGTGTTTCTTGCAATATATTTGTGTATTTCTTTATTATATCTCCACGTTCATTTCATTCTCAAAATAATCTAGATCAACTTTGCATAAGGGTTCTTTTGGGGTAGATCCCTTGCATTCGTCTAATCAAATTGGGTCCACCTACAAAGTTACCGAAGAGCCACACTAACATAATAATCTTTGCACAAGGATTATTTTTGGATAGGTCCCCTTTTATGGTTAGGATACGCTCCATTTTTTTTAAACTCTTGCTAGAGTATTATATTGAAAAAAATTTCAAATTTCTAATATTGCAAGTTACATAGGAATTTTTGTTCATGTTCTGTAGAGGTTAGGGTTTGTAGGGTCCTAAGAGAAAATAATTGGCAAGCACTATATCTCTCTGATATACCTAAGGATTTCCAACAATAGTACTCAATTGGTCTTTCACTAAGCTAACTAAGTAGGATACACTATATCCTTAGTTGTATTACTCAATTCCCTCATATGGAAGAGTGACATCCATGAGTTCTATGCTCAATGTACTATAGTGACATTACAACTTAAATGTTTATATAAGGAGGGTTTTAGGTGCACATAGGGGTATTCTAACAAACCCAACGGTATGTGTGATATTGAATCTATATGCACTATGTCTAATGTGGTACTATTCACCAGATACCCATAGAGGTGTCCAAGGGTGTCCAAGCATGAGACCCCACTTGTATTCCCTACATGCAGGCTTCTGAAATGTGTTTTTTACCATTGAACAATAAATCATTGCATTTAAAGACATTTGAACATGTCTATAGCATAAAATAAAATTCTCTAAAAATTAGGCAAGAACTAGCACATGAAAGTGCTCTCATAGCACTTTTAGTGTACTTAATTAGCAGAAAGAATCAATTATGAGCAATATCAAAAGAAATATAAATTTTAGAAAGAAAAAAGAGTGAAAAAAGAGTGGTGAATCTACATGTTAACCCTTATATTGATAATATATAAAGAGAACAATGTTCATGGGCCTCCTTGAGGGGGTAACCTATAAATGAGTAGAGCTCCGATGTAGATGAAAGATACTTAACAAAACATTGCATGGCCTCTTACCTCTTGAAATAGTTTCTTACTAACCAAATCCTAATCACTTGGGGTCCCATAACTAATAAGTTCCAACTGCCTAATGAACCCAATTTAATAACGATAACCCTTTTACATTGAATACCTACACACCAACTACCTAATGTGTCTTATTCAAAGAATATGGCCTCATACATTAATTAACTAAATTTTAAGTACCTTTAAGTAGAGATATTGGGATTGGGCACCAACAATTTTCTTTTGCTAGTGTATCCCAAAAAATATTGTTTAAGAGGCCATTTTAGTTTTCGTATTGTTTTCTGATCTTTCGAACAAACAAGAAAGTCCAAGTCCAAGAACTTTCGAACAAACAAGAAAGTCCAAGAAATGTCAAACATACAAGAGAGTCGAACCATGAGTTACATACTTGCAGTCGACGCAAGTGCAAGTTTCTTCGTACCCACATGCAGGTCCGCGTGTAGATGTGGTTGACATTTTTAGAATATCTTCTTTTTCTATGATCGAGTTTTCCTTCTCCTCTGCTTGCTCGATCTCTGTCAATACCATAGTTTAAAGCTTTGTTGTTTCACCACAATTGTTTATCAATCTTCAGAAGTAATGTGAAGTCAAATATGCCATGAGATTTATTGAAAACGCTGTGTGTGTATATAAGTGATGGTTGTCGATGATTTTCTTGCAAGGATCTGCATGGATGTAACGTGTAAAGAAGAGCTTTGCATGTATCTTATTTTTATGTATATTATAAGGATAAGGTTGAATATGAAAATATATATCATATGACTTTGAACAAGTTTAGTGCATTACTCCCGGATTTAGTGGACATTACTCCCAAGGAAATGACCACGTCTCTTCACTTCCTCTCGACTGTTATTTCATACTCTGTATAAGTAAATACTTGTTGTAATGTCACTCGTTGTAATGTCACTCTAGATCAACTAATAATCCAACAAATCTATGTGTCAATGAAATAGATTATTTAAATTTATTTGCAATGGCGTTACTACAAATCGTTGGCAACAATAGCAGTTTCATATTTGACCCATGCTTAAAAATTGATGTCATATCTGACACGTAAATCACTGACACACAAATGTGTAGAAGAAAGAATTGTCATAAATTCTGTGTCTCAGAAATTGAAAAGAACGTCACATAACTATGCAACGACTACACAAATTTACGGAGGCGGGTTGCCTTACCGCTTAGCCCGATGTGCCCATGAACAAATAGACACCACATGTATATCACCCTAAAATATTTTATAAATTAATAATATACTAGCAAAGCGGCTAACTCGCGGCTGGGGCTGGCTGTTAAACTTCTGAGCGATTGTTGGTGATGCTAGCACAGAAATGTGGTCACTTTAATATTAATCAGGTAGACGTGCTAATAAGTTAGTGAAGACAGTAATTTTTAAACACGATTAGGTAAATGTAAAAAAGTAAACATATAAACGGATATCTTTATAACAGCTCGGAAATTAATGAATGAAATCAGAACCATTCATTTATTGTGATGACTAAAAATATTCTAGGCATATTTAATCTCGTCCATGAAAAACGTATTAAGAACTAAATACCTGCGGCGTAATAACCATTATTTATTTAAAAAATATTATTTTTTCTACATTAATATTTAAATTTCAAATATAATTTTTTTTTTTTTTTTTTTTTTTTT
>ML804705.1:415768-457220 GCA_009831015.1 Picea engelmannii
TGCGAAGACTCAAAGGGAAATGGCAAGCACGGTTAGGAAGAATTGCTCACAACAAAGAGATGTATTTGGGGAGTTTCGGTAAGTGTTTTATATATTTTCATCTATTTGTAGCGTAGAATGTATCATGATTTGGACATGTTCAAAGAAATGAGGATCATGGTATTGGTTTTGACAGACACAGAAGAAGAGGCTGCTGCAGCCTATGATACTGCTGCCATTAAATACAGGGGGCGAAATGTTGTGACTAATTTCGATATCAATAATTATGACCTCGATTCATGTCATCCCACTGGAAATCATTCAAAGCGTCTCAAACAAAAACATACATCTGCTACTACCTGTGAGCCCAAAAGCTGTCTGCATAAAATCAACAGTGCTGATCCGCAATTGGATGGGACGAGTTCCAACATGACTGCATCTGCAGTGTTGGATGAACATCAACCTGAAAGTCGAGGCACCGGTAAATCCATCTGATATTACTCTTCTGCACAGTGCCCTTGAGCTCAGCTAGTGAAATCGGACAAAACAGGCTTCCTGATGGATTTGTAAACTTGGTAAACCCCTTTACAGGTCCAGGATATTACATGCCCCGGACGGTGGTAATACCAGTTCTGGACTACCAATCTGGAAATGTACCTCGAATTTTTCACATGACAATACCAAATCCATTCCTTCAAAATGTTGACGCTCCAACTGGACAAGTTGATATCGCTCGCACACGACGCAATTTCAAAATGTATAGTGATGGAATCATGAGAACAATCTCTGCGGCCATGCTGCTTGATAAGTCGAACAAATGGCCAAGTACATATTAAATACGTCCTGATTTTTATCTGATGATCTCGTGACGTTGTTCATACATTTTGTATGTCATGCTTTTTATACATTATTAGTTTTTGTATTTGCTATATAAAAATTGTTGCTGTGGACGCTTGATGCTTAGATCCTTGTGTTATTTTTTTAATGTAAGAAAATTTTAGGGTTTTTTTTATTGTTATTTGCATTTGAATTTCTTTGCTATATTGCTGGGTTGAGTTTCAGTTTTTCTATTGCTGGGTTGAGTTTCAGTTTTTCTAGGTCAATTTTCATTTTATTAGTTTTGTAGTATCTGTTTGCTATCTATTGTTGGGCTGAGTTTTAGTTTTTCTAGAGTAAGTAAGAGGTCAATTCTTATTTTATTAGTTTTGTAATAACTGTTTTATGGTTTTTTTTTTCTAATGTAAGCTGAGTTTCAGTTTTTCTAGAATAATAGGTCAATTTTCATTTTCATTTTATTAGTTTTGTAGTAACTGTTTGCTATTTATTGTTGGGCTGCTTTTCAGTTTTAGAGTAAGAGATCAATTTTCATTTTATTAGTTTTGTAGTAACTGTTTCATGTTGTGTTTTGGGTTATATATATATATATATTTAATGTAAGCTGAGTTTCAGTTTTTCTAGTAAGAGGTCAATTCTCATTTTTTTTTAGTAATTGTTTACTATTTAAACTGAATTAGTTTTGTAGTAACTGTCTCATGTTGTTTTTTGGGTTATTATTATTTTTTTTTAATGTAAACCCAGTTTCAGTTTTTCTAGAGGTAAATTCTCATTTTATTAGTTTTGTAATAACTGTTTGCCTTGCTGGGCTGTGTTTCAGTTTTTCTAGAGTAATAAGTCAATTCTCATTTTATTAGTTTTTTAGTAATGGTCTCATGTTGTGTTTGAGTTATTTTTTTAATGTTTTATTAGTTTTGTAATAACTGTTTGCCTTGCTGAGCTGTGTTTCAGTTTTTCTAGAGTAATAAGTCAATTCTCATTTTATTAGTTTTTTTTAGTAATGGTCTCATGTTGTGTTTGGGTTATTTTTTTTAAATGAAAGAAAGTTTTAGGGCTTGTTGTATTGTTATTTGCATTTGAATTTCTTTGCTAATTATTGTTGTGCTGAGTTACAGTTTTTTTTAGAGTAAAATGTCACTTCTCATTTTATTAGTTTTGTAGTAACTGTTTTATATTGTGCTTTGTTTAAATGATATTTCTAATTAAATTTTTTACTGTATTTGCTTAAAATAAAATAAAAAAATTTACTTAAAATAAAATAAAAAATAAAAAAATAAATAAAATAAAAAATAAATAAAAGATACTTATTAATACCAAAAATACAATTTTAATTTAAAGTTATTTATTTTGGAACGTTATCAATCTCCCATTTTAATCTCATGTCGGCTTTGCACGTTATATAATCTGCGTGGAGTACTAGGTTTTTTTATTTGACAATGGGAGCTCGGCTCTCCTCTCCGCATTCGCAGTGGCTCTTCAATATTTCTGCGTGGACGTTGTCTGAACCTCTACTTGGAAACTTGATGGTGTCCATGCTCTGTGCTATACACCACCCATTTAAACTATAGGCCGATAGCTTCTGACAAGCAGACTCCTCAGCGCCTACAACTGTGACAGAGGATCTGTAGCACGGAGATATCAAATCCTCTCAAAGCTCGGTATTTCTATGCAGGTTTCTGCCTTTCAATTACACTTATTTTCTTGTCAGTCACAGCATTTGGAGGAAGGGCTATTATGTTTCAAATTCGTTGGTAAGTATTTGGGTGCTTCCATTTTTATTTATTTCGATGAAACTGTTACATGGGTATTGCTTTGGACTCATTGGGTGTCTAAATTATTTTCTTCTCATTTTTCTGTTCGCTTGATGTTGGGATTTTGAATGTTGGTTCTATTTTTGTATTATGACGTAAGAATCTGCAGGCAATATTTGTCTGGGTTCAAAACCTAATTTGGAGGTGGAAAATCTTCAGGATTTGGTTTGATTTATAACAGCTTGGAGCCAAGAAATTGAAACCAAGTACATGGTAAGGATGGGAAGTGATTCTGTCTCTAATGGGATGTCATTCTGTCTTTTGATGTTATGTGATATTATCATCATTTAGATTTTGAGGATACCATGTTCTCTTAAGAGTGAGTTTCAAGGTTAAAGTAAGCCAATTTTAGATGCAAACAATCGAAGAGTCTTATTCGATGATGTTTATTCTGTTGTCGCCTTGGAAAACGCTTGCAGGCCTAATCATAAACCTACACATAATCTGAACATTTCAAATTACGACTTTATTTTTAAGTTCGTTAAAGAAACATCACTGGAGGGTAACTATTAATATTCCAAAAATAAATATTCGGACACTTGTACCAGGTCTCTTCCTTTTGATGCTCAATCAATATGGGTGGGGCAGATCCCTGTAATAGCGTAACACTGCACTGACCCTCTCCTTTTACCAAATTGTTGTGCTACATATACGCCTTTTATTAGTCCATGCCCTTCGGGCAGGACTTATAGTAAATGATTTTCAACATTTCTATTAATCATGCATAGGAATCGATGAACTTTCCATGTTTTAATCTAAAGTTTTGCGTAATTGGTAATATTTTAGTTTAGTTTCATTAATTTTCCAAGGTTGGTAAGAGGCTTCTCAAACATAGGAAACAAGGGTTTTAAACTAAAAAATAAATATGCAGCAAGCAAGGTGAAAACAATATATATATATATATATATATATATATATATATATATATATAGCCATGACAATAAGTAAATCAGTCTTATTGTTGCATTGGGAAGAACAATATCTGACTCAATAAGGAAAACAACATTAATATTAATAGAAATTAAAGATTTGCGTAGAGAGACGTGTTGAGGTGTGGTTTATGACAAAACTTAACATATTGGTGTGTAATTGAATGAACATTAAATATATGTAGACGTGAGTTATTGTTTCAGGTGGTGAGATTTCAAATTTCCGAGGGGGCGTAATCAACACCGCCCTGACGATGATCACGTATGGGAAAATGGCCACTATCCATTTGTAAAGGAGTTCAACGTGACTCTCTTGGGGTTTGCAGTGAGCGTGATGTTCATTAATTTCGTTTGTGTACAACTTCTCTACGCCAGGCTGCAACTCAAAGATCTAAGAACATGGAGACTTCAGCCATCAATAATCCAAACAGATCTCTTGAGATAGCATAGTAGGTTAGAAAAGTTTGAAAAGGTGCCCTCAACTATAAATTTCACATGATATGCATTATGCTAGTAAGCATTGAGAAACAACCTAGTCAATATACACAGATAATAGGTACAAGATGCGTTACCTATTGAAATTTACAATCCCTTTTGCAGTAACAGGTCCTACCTTCCTTTTTGTCCGATTATAATTTTGGCAAAACTTGTAGATGAATAAAAGAATCCCATCTTTTGCATCACTCCAAAATGAAACATGGAAAATTATGTTCCCAAGGTGTTTCAGGATCTTACTGCAGCTCCTAGTACATCTACCATCTATAACCTGAAACCACGTCCTGGAATTTGCAAAAGTGATGTGAACCATGGAATATTAATAGGGACAATCATCCCAACAACGGGATTGAAAGTGGAAGTGATCCTACTCCAATAAAATAAACAAGAGATCAATGGAGTGAAATCAAATAGGGCCAGGTAGATTTCCTATTATCTTGTTCAATCTGAAACTTGAATGATGTGCACCCAATAATAAATACAGATGCTAAACCTAACTCCAGATCCCTTGAACTTGTGAAAAATGAGATCTCGGACTCAATTAAGACACAGTACAAAATGAAATGTGACACCCAAGGGAAAGAACTAAAACCTTATTGTATTTGTGGAGAATACAGTACGTTGACTCCTAGTCTAATTAAGCTGAACATGGAAGCTTCCATCAGGTGGTTCAACTAAATTTCAGTAAATAATCAAATCTAATCTCACTATCAACACTGATCAGCTTGAACTAGGAATTGTCTTAAAGGTTACGAAGAATAAAAAGAAAACCCTGAAAATATTTAAATGTGTAAAATATAATGTTTGATGTAAAACAAATATTTTACTATGAATTCATATAGGTTTTGTCAAATGTAGAATATATTGACTTCAAAACATGGACAAATTGGTCATTCGTTTAGAGGTTTTTTTTTTTTTCCATTTGACAGATTTAATTTCTAGAAGAGCAAGGTAAAGTTTAACGAGTTGGTGATATAATTGGAATTGACCACATTAAAAGAGTATAAAAGTTAAAATAGGCAATGTAGGATGGTTTTGACATGAATTTAACTGCAATTCGCCAAAATTGACATTTAACTATACAGATCCTACTGATCTTTTATAATTAAAATCAATCCAAACCTGGATCATGGCTTGCCGAGAATCTCGACCAAGGGTTTGCCTTCAAAATGGGTAGAACGAAAATGGGCGGGAATAATTCCGATGACTTGGTTGCAGACATGATTCAATCTGGCGACCAGGTAGAATCCAATAGTAGCAGCTGCCACGGCTACTCCCGCTAGTAAACCATGCAAGATCCAGAACTTGCATTGACCTGAACCAGAAGCCGATTCCAACATTTTTCACTATACTGATTTTTTTTTCTTTCTATTGCTGCTAATGCGATTTTTCTTGTTATAGATCTGGCTTTTCTCTGTGCTAAGAAATCATATTTGAGAATCGGTTTTTTATTGTTATTGTGGAAAGAGTATATGATATGGACCGGTTTAATGTGCTTAGAATCATGACATGCAATGGATGTTTTTAAAAAAAATGTTCAGTGAGCATTCAGACTCGAGTGTAACTCTTCAAATGAGTGTTGCATATTCAAAGTTTCATTATGGAGAGAATTATGGAGAGAAGTAAATGGGATGGAATTGGTTGAGGTGGCTGCATTTCCAATCATAAAGTATAACAATGAAGTTTTTGTCTTTAGAGAAAATGCTATATGTATAATATGTCTGGGAGAATATGAAGAGAAGGACATATTGTGGGTCTTGCCTACCTGTGGCCATGCATTTCACATCAACTGTATTGATGTATGGTTACGAGAACACTCAACCTGTCCCGTGTGTCGAGTATCTCTTTGAGGTTCTTATGGTAGAAGAACTGTAATTTGTCCATTTTTAAGCATATCAACTAGCCAAGTTATAGTCCTAGAGTCATTTCTGAAAGTCTGTTCGATCATTCTCAAGCCTATTTTGACAGCAGCAGAAGAACTCAATATAGAGATAGAAACCCTGGTCAAGAGCAATCTACAATCTCATTTTCTTTAGATTAAAACCATTATGAAAATGACTATTGTGGGACTGATGAATTTAATCCTAGAAGAGAAAACACCTTATACTACACAAAAAACAATTGTGGAACTCAAACTTTTTCCCATATGCAACTCAATAATGCAATAAATGATGGTACTCAATTTGAATCTCAGGTTATTTCTCAAAGTACGATTGATGAAATGTCTAGAGTGCATAGGGTAAGGCCTTGTAAGGGTTTAGAAAATAGCAATGTGTTAGCTTGTAATTCAGATGAAATTCAAGGAAGGCAAAACTTCGTTTCTTTGCAAATTGATTCTAGTGAAACCAAAGGGACTGTATCATCATCCCATGGTCAACAAATGAGGAATATTGGAAGTTATGAACAAATGATTGAACTGTATAGTGCACTAGACAAATTTCATGGTGGTTTAACTACTTGAGGCATTATTGGAACTGATATGTCCTTGAATTTGGATGGGCCAGAGAGATTGGATGTCATTTCATCTACAGGTAATGTTGACAGAAATGAGTCTTTGGGCAACGATTTGAACCTGTTTTGTATTGAAGATGAAAAAAATGATATTGAGAGAAATTTTCCTTATTGTGAGAGGATAGATGAAGACATAATCTTATTAGCTGTTCAATATGTAAGAAATGGTGAATCTAGTTTTACAGAAGGCACATGCAAAAATGGAAGAAATTTGGATGATACTTCTGCTAAGTTTAGAGAATAAATCAGAGTTTGAATCCCAAGAAGCTGCTCCAAAGAGAATGTAATGGTAACAACATGTGCCTTGTACAAAGATTATATGGCGAGGCCACTTTTGCAGGGAAGGGCTTCAAGAACACATTGTGAACAAGTCAAAGCTGAATTGTTTAATTTGAAGTATATTCTGGAAACAAAATACAGAAGTACACTGGAGAGTATTGAATGTCATATTGAAAGATAAACAAAGTCTCATTATTGTCCGACGTTTAGGGGTACAAAAGATACCAGAATTACTTTTTTTTTGTGTTGCAATGGATCCGAAGGATTAGAATGTGATTGTACAATAGTTTAGAAAACATATAAATGAAGATCAGGATAGTGGTATGAAACATAACCTGCTTGAGAAGCTTGCTTGATGTCGAAAGCATGGGATATAGTAGGTGAAGATGAATGGGAGACAGATATAACAGAAAAGGGCCCATTGGCCTTCAATATGTCAAGAGTAAGGCGAGTTAAGAGATTAATATGAGTTTGTTGCATTTTTCCCAGTGGTTCCTAAAGGTTTCAAAATGAGATTGCCATTGTCACAGGATGGAAGAGTACTCGGCCTCTTCTGAAAGAAACATAGATAAATGTGGTTTGCATAATCATTAACAAGGGTATGGCATCATGAGTCTAAACAAGAGTTAATGGTGGTTTCCAACACTAATGATGTTCAGATAAGTTTATGTAATAACGAGTTAAACAACTAGTGCACACTGTTACTGATATCATTCACTTAAGGCTAGTAGAAAATTCAAAAAGACTTTTCTGATACCTAATGAATTTCTAAGGTGTCTTCCTTTGGAATACAGTAAGATAAGCTACATAGTAGAATTGATAACATAACTCCAGTGGTTGACTTTCTAGATAGGTTGGTATTGTTCTTGTAATAAACCAAATTGGATTTCACATGAAAAAGACAAAATCCCAGTGTTGTGGGTGGTCAAGCCCAGGTTTCAATTTTGAAACTGGGGTTTGATACCATATGTAACACCCATCTAGGATGTTAGGAAATTAATCATTCCTTGAATACATACACAATAACAACTTCATTTTAGCATAATTTCATTGATTTTCATTTACAAATTTCTTTTACATTTTCTCAATGATAAATCTAGATAACATGATGAAATAAGTAATATGTTAACTCTATGATTTAGAACTTAAAACAAAATTATATACAAAATATCAATAAACAAATACCATCGAAAAATAACTCCTCCTTAGCTTGTCAAAGCTCATCGGTTGTAATGTAGTCCTGGGCGCTTCCAAGCATTCAATTCCCTCTTTCCCAGAGTGAAACAAAGGAATCCTCCCCACCAATTAAGAGCCTAGATGGCTTCCTAGATCCAAGAAACCTTTCGGTTTCTTGGCCCTCCATGCCCGTGACTCCAAGAACAACAAAGCACAAATGCTCAAAGAAAACTATCACAAGAATTATATCTTCCAAGAATTTCACAACCTCTCATCATGCTCAAACCTATCCATCCTCCCCCTCCTCTCTAACTTCTTCTCCCTATTTATCAATTTTCCATACACACTTCCCCAAGTCTCCTCAACCACCCTCATTATTATCCATCAATCTCCCTTATCTAGATATTTTGGGAAAATATTAAAATAAAACTAAATATAAATGACTTGCAATAAACAACAATAAATAAAATGAAAAGTCTTTCTTCTCATGCTAGATAATAAATGTCATTTGATAATTTCCCCCAAAATGTACATAACACCCCACCATGCTCATTTAATTCATCATACCCACCATCTATCAAAGTCAAGAAGGTATTTAATGCTTCTAGATATTTTGTATGCAATATAATTTACATATTCAATAAACATTCAATTAAATAGTTAATAATTTACTTTAATAATTAATACATTAATTACTTATACTAGTGTACATGGGTAGGGTATGTGTGGGTAGCTAGCGGACACATATCTCATATATGTACTAATGATAAACAATCATTGCCTCTAGTGCATAGTTCCTATATGATCACCAAGACATGTAGGACAACAGATCAAGTAATGCATCATTTAATAATCTTAACGAACTAAATTACACCAATTCATCAATAACTCATTGTCACACTTAAAATATCAATAGGAAATCAAAGAGGGTTTTAAACATGGTAGGAACCAAGTGAGTAAACAATAGTGGCATCTCTAATCCCCAATCAGTATTCTCAACTAACATCGAAGCATCCTTCCTTCCTAACCTACTTCCATCTTCCATCCTATTATTTCCTCTGTTGGACTAAGATGGAGCATCAACTATATTGACCTAACTTCAGATAGAACCTATAAGAGGAAGTGTCATACATCTTGACCAAGCTTCCCCAACAGGAAACTAGCAGTCGCCATCACACGTCTAGGGGAGTGTGAATTCACACAACCCTCCCACGACTCCAAGTTTCGGAGGATAAATGGTGGGAAATACCTCCACCCCTCCTCATAGAACTAGGGTCAACACCCTACATCAAGCCCTATTATGCAACTACTGTTCTTAGAGTCACGTCATCAAACAACCACTCCGGGAAAGTCGTGTGTCCTGCCAAAACCACACTTATCATAGATCATAGAAATATTTAAATCATAAATTAAACAATAATTACAACTTATAATATGTGTTATATTCTCGATGTTTACAACATCCAAGTTACCTCATCACTATATTCATTTGGCTATCACATATCTCATCAACTTGTAGGTTAGTTCATCAATAACTCATATACATGCAGATACATCACAATATATAAGAATCCACAATTTGCATTGATGTTTAATTAAGAAATGTATGTTTATTTACATCATGTGTTGCATCTATTACACCTTCACCCATAGCTTGAACTGATATCCATGTATCGAACTTCCCCATTTTAATTTTCATGTTTAAACAATCATAGAACTATCTTTGTCATGAGCATATATCATGTAACAAATAAGTAGGTATATATGTGCACATCCCAATGTCTAACTTAGTCTAATTGATCCCAAACAAATGCTAAGCGTTGAATTACTAAGATGAGTAAACAACAATGTTCTAAATTCCTAAGGCCATAATATGGGGTGCTACAGAAACACCTCGCATCCGAGTAACTCACCTTTAGAACCTAGATCACTCACAGATTGGTGGATTATGATCTTTGTGACTTTCTCGCAGATAGCTAATGGGAGGAAACACTTTCTATGCTTCGTAGGATTTATGAAAATATCGGGCTTGCATGAATTCACATATCAAGATGATGATTACCGACTCCTGTCAGGCTACAGGAAGGGGTATGATGATGGGTGAAGGATGGAAAACATGATGCTATATATCCTATTATATTTCACATCATTTCCAACTAATTTGGTAGGAGCGAATCCTCCCACTCACTTGAAACATTTTCCCTAGTGCCCCTAATTGAATCCTTTTCCTTATGGTTCAAAGCCTTTGAAATTTGGAAAAATGCATTAAATTTTAGTGACATCATGCTGACGTCAACTTGGATCTGCGGACATGTGGTAGCTTGGAATCTGTCCATGTAGGCACCGAAGTTTCCTCCAGAACGTGACATAGGTGTGGATGGGTTCAATATGACAACCAAAAACTTTGGTGGGCCTTCTCCTCACAGGTGGCGATCTTTGATAGGCTCAAAAATATGCATCATTTACTTGTCAAGTCTCTCTCAACTTCCTTTCTGTCCAGGTGGATTTCTATGCTAGCTCTAGGTGGCATTGAGAAAATGGTTGGATATGTAATGAGTTGGCGAATGTGTGACCGCGCAAGACCATAATACCATTGTCGCGACCCTATGGGACTGGTTTGAATTTCCATATCTTAGCATGCGACACCATTTATTCTTCGACACATATCTCTTTAAAACTTCTATCGCACCCTAATGTTGCGTTAACTCTCGAACAATGTTCCGATGCGACATGCATCCTCAATTGTTGATCAGGTTGTCTTGTAGTTGTTGGATGATCAGGATGAGACCTTCATACATCCTTTCTCTTTAAGCCTCTATTATATGATATGGCTCTATTTGGGTGAGGGATTAAACTTATTTTGAACGAGATAAGCACCTTTCATTCTCCTGATAAGCGTTGTGGTATTTGAAACTGAGTCCCGGGTCCTTAGGGATTAATTTTTTTATTGTAAATGTATTGGATCCTGACCATATGAATTGCTTCTTAGATCTGTGAGCTCTGTAATATCTATTTCAACCTCTTACTCTTTATTTTTTACCCTTTAATCTCGATCATGGTGAATTTTAATGACTGGATCAAATCGAGTAATAACATGTGTTTGATTTGGAAAAGAAGATAATATATTCAAGCACATATCCTAAATATCCGAAAGTGTTTGGTTATCTAATAAATGAAAATGATACATATATCAAAGAATTGAAGAATAAGTTGAACATGCTTGAAGCTCAACATGTTTAAAGACTAGAGTTACATGCTAGTTTTGAAGAAAATGAGCTATTGTTAATTCAGTTAAAGGAGAAAGATGAAGAGAATACACAGTTGCAAAGGGAAGTAGAAATATTTAGAACCAATAATGAGTTGCTAAATAATCAAGAGAGTTAGTTGAATCAAGTGTCTATACAAAGGGAAGATCTAGTTGAGATCACAGATCCAACAAAAGGATTAGCCAAGTTGATGGTTGACCTTAGTGTGAAGGAAAAAGAATTAGGTTCTCTCAACAACTGAGAAATAAAATTTCTAGTATCATAGAACTAGAGGAACAAGTTAAAAATAGTGAAATATTGTTGTCTGAGCTGAATGCAGACAAAAATGAAGCTCTGAAAGAAATAAAAATATTTCAAAGAAGAGATTCAAGGAAGTCATCATTGAAAGAAACTAATCATGTAATCCGAGACCAAATAGATAACTTGATAAAACAATTAGACACACTTCTCTCCAGTAGGGGATGAGCATGAGATAATCAAAGTAGCCCAGAATGACATAATTCAGCTAAATACTGAGTTGGAAAAAAAGTTGGACCTCGCTAATGAGATCATCAAATTACTAAATGGAAGGACCAAGGAGTAGCTTCAATACCTAAATGTTAAGGAAAAAACTAGTATCATCATCGACGCTAAGAAAGTGCTCACAAAGAGGAGGCAGTTGTAGAACGTAGAAAATATAATGGAGGAAATGGAAGATGATGTATCATAATTAAAGTCAATATTCAAGGATCTCATCATCATGGGATTACCTCCCCCTTGGGATGGGAATGGAGATATTCACTCCCAACAAATGTATGAAGAGTTGTTGGAACATAAAATAAATGATGAAAGAAGGTTTGATAGGTTAACTGGGATCCTGTTGGGACAAGATATCATGGAGCCTCTCATTGGGGATTTTGAGATCCTTCACAAATTGAAAGTGGTGTTCAAACATCTCCCTCAACCATCGTATGAGAGGTACACTAACCATGATGAGATATTTCAAAATATGAATAAGAATAATTACCTAATGGGAAGGCCATGGAAATACATGTGTCAGTTTCTTAAGCTTCCTATGAGTAAACAAGGTGGTGCAAGTAGTTCTAGGCGTGCCTAGTAAATTTGGTTACCAAAGAACCTTTTTGTAAGAATTTTTCCTTTTGTAATCATTTTTTGGAAATGGTGGAAATAGCGGTATTATGGATCAGGGGGGTAGTAAGAAGTATTAGTCTGAGTAAGCGACTTGCTTACAAATATAAGAAGCTATAAATCAATGGAAGGAGCTCATTTTTAGGGTTGACACTTTGGGCAATTTAAGAGTATCTTATACCCGAAATTTTTGTTCAAGATCCCCTCAGACACAAACCGATTTTCAAGGATGTAGGATTTAAGAGATTCCCTCCCCATTATATGCTTTAGTTTGTGCTTCTTTTTCTATGTATGTGCTCTTGTAAAAGTCATTCCTCCCATCTCATGGCTTCTTGTATAAGATCCCTATTAATAAAAGATCAAGAAACAAGTTCCATGACTTGTATAATGTTACTACGTGTTGTTTAACTTATGATATTGAAATGATTTCCTCAGTTCTGCACACTTCATACTTGATATCTTGCTTGGTTTCTCTACAAATGTGAACATGTATCATATATTTATAGTAATTCTATCCCCACTTTCAGGACCAACCTGTAAATACTTGCTGAGACGACTTCAATTTTCCGGTTGGGTTTTTGGACGGAAAAATTCATGTCTCCTAATTCTTAGGGATTTAGATGTAATGCCACATATTGTTGGAAAGTCTCAAAATAATATTTACAACCACATAACTTGTGATCCTATTTGATCTAGGTATGTAGGGTAAACATTTATTCAAATATAGGGTATCCAAACTAGCCATCAAGAATCCAAAGATAATACTTTCAACAATCTCCATCTTGCAATCTTTATCTTCGACATCTCTAGGCTTGTAGTATTTATCTAGGATATATGTAGGCTCTCCTTGTATTTTATATCAATCACAACAATATTTCCAATAGATCCTAAGACTAGGTATCCTTGTTATATATATGGGAGATAAAGGGGTGCAATTATAATGAAGGTGTACAATTAATCATTCTAACCAACATACAAATATAACACAAGAAATGTATTAATTGAACTTCTAGGGATTAATAAGGGGTTTTATACTTAACATGGGGCTTTGTCTAGGGATTACCATTCCCCTCCCCTTCAAACAAGTGTTTTTCTCAACACTTGACTAACTATGTTTATTTATGCATGAATAAACCATCTTCCCATGTCGCCTCTTCCACTGGTATGTTCTTCCATTTGATGAGGTACTCAGTAATTTCTCAATTTTGCAGTTTCTTAATGCTTGTTTCAAGGATTGTTTCTAGTGATAACACGATTTTCCCTTACTCATTAATGTCTTTTAAAATAGTTTGGACTTTGATCTTGTCATCCATTACCTTCTTTAAGCAAGAAACATTGAAGACCGAATGTACACGTGAATATTGAGGAAACTTCAATTTGTAAGCCATACTTCCAATGATTTGAAAGGCATTACATGGGCCATAATATTTGGGTGCTAATTTATTGTCCTTATTTTTTTTTATCGAGGGACATTTGTTTATAAGGTTGTAGCATAACAAATACATAATTCCTCACTTCAAATTCCCTTTCACTACGATCTTGATCTTCTTGTTGTTTCATCCTATTTTGTGCCATAACCAAGTTGTCCTTCAATAATTTGACAACCTCTTGTTGGTTCCTTATGAGATCCTCATTTGTCCGAAGCTTTATAGTGCCTTTCAAGGGTGATGTGATGGATGGAGGATGATAGCCATAATGTCCCAGAAATGGGAACACTTTTGATGAAGTATGGAAGGATGTGTTGTACCATCACTCTTCCAAGGGTAACCACTTGACCCATTGTGTATGTTTATCATATGCAACGTAGCAAAGATAACCTTCTACAAATTTATTGACAATATGAATTTATCTATCAAATTGAGTATTATAATATGAGTTGTGAGCCAATTGAGTACTCAAACAAGAAAATAATTTAGTCCAAAATTTTCCTATAAAAATTGGATCTCTGTCACTTACAGTAATTTTTGGGATTCCATGTATCATTTGAACTATATCCATGAATGTTGCAGCTACTGCAATTTCTTTAAAAAGATGATAAAGAGAGAAAAAATGGGCATACTTTGTTAGTTGATCCAATACTACCATGCTGACAATATTTCCTTCATATTTGGGTACACCTTTAATAAAATCCATTGAAACTTGTTCCTAACATTGACTTGGAATAGTTAATGGTTGTAGGAGTTGTGTTGTTTTGTTTATCTCTCCCTTTTCTGTTGGAATACCACACAACACAAAATTTTGAACATCAGTTTTAAGAACTTCCCATAAAAATTATTCTTGGTCATGTGGTAACTTTTCAAGAACCCTGAATGTCCTCATATAGGAGTAGTGTGCAATTCGATAAGGAACTTTTGTTTGAGTTATGAATTCTCACATAAATATAGGTGATCACGATACCCTAAAAAATCATTCTTCCATATAAATTTATCTAATGAATTGGGATCTTCTTATAATTTTTGAATGATATTCCATACCTATTGGTCTTTCTTTCATTCAATCCTTGCTTCTTCCACCCAATCATATTGCATAATAGAAATAGAACATAGTGAACCTTTTGTTTTTTCTTGTTTCATTGAAATATAATTTCAAAGTCATACCCTAGCATATTTTAAAACCATTTTCATTTCTCTTCTCAAGATAACCGTTGCTCCAAGAATTACTTCAAACTAACATGATCTATTTTTACTTTGAAGTGACTTCATATTAGGTAAGAGCACCATTATTTAACTACATGTAGTATGGGCAACATATATTTTTCATAAATGGGCATGAGTATTTTTTTTCCTTTAAGTTGGCTACTTTCAAAGGAAAAAGTGTTTTTGTAAAGTGAGGTGTGGCTAGAACAAGAGTTGTACACATAGCCTCCTTAATTTTTTCAATAGATTTGATTTTTTCTTAAGTCCAAGAAAATGATTGCTTCTTTAATAACGTGGTTAGAGGTGTTGATATTTGACCATAGTACTTGACAAACTTGTGGTAATAGCCTATCAATCCCTAGAATCCTCTAAGTTTATTCAAGGTTTTGGGAATTTTCCATTCCCTCATTGCTTTGATTTTTTTATGGTCCACTTTTACACCTTCATGAGATAAACTATGACCAAAATATTCCACTTATTGAACTCAAAAGGAACACTTGGAAGGATTTGCATAAAGTTTTTGTTCTTCCAAAAGTTGTAAAACTCTATGAACATGTTGTACATGCCCCAGATATTTGTTGTAGATTAGTATGTCATCAAAAAATACTAACACAAATTTTATAAGGAAGGGTTTGAAAATAGAATTCATCAAGATTTTAAATGGTGAAGGTGCATTAGTGAGTCCAAATGAGATAACCAAAAAATCATAGTAAACTTCATGTGTTCTAAATTTTTTTTTGGGAATGTCTTCCGGCCTCAATTTGATGATATCTTGAACTTAGTAAAGAAAATTTCGCCATACAATTCATCTAATAATTCATCAATGATAGGAATATGAAACTTATATTTGATGGTAATTTTGTCGAGTCCTCTATAATCTGGAAACATACTCCATGCATCATTCTTCTTCATAACCATCACTACTAGTGAAGATAAAGAGCTTTGGCTAGGTTGAATGATGCCCACATGTAGCATTTCTTGGAACATACTCTCAATCTCACTCTTTTGTGCATATGGATACTTATAATGGTTAATGTTAAGTGGTACACTTAGTGGTTGCAAATTAATAACATGGTCATGATATGGAGAAAGTGGAAGACCCTTAGGAATCACTAATCTAAATAACTTGGAATGGTTTTTAATAACTATTTGGAGATCCAATGAAACATATGATATAGATTTTTGAACAACTATTTAACACAATTATGCAATTACACCTTGGCATCCCCTTTTGGGTAGTTTTTTCATGTTCTTAGAGCTTATCACCATAAAAGTTTTCCTTTAGATAACTATAAGCTCTTGAAAATTAAGAGGAATTGTTTCTAATGATTATAACCAGTAGATCCCTAATACAACATCAAAACATTTACATCAACCTGAAATTCGAGGCAAACAAACATCTCAACATTTATTTGAGGCGCCCGTAAGTCCATCCGATATTCCTCTTCTGCAAAATCAGACAGTGCCCTTGAGCTCAGCAAGTGAAATCCGACAAAACAGGCTTTATGATGGCTTTGTATACTTGATAGATCCCTTTACAGGTGCAGGATATTGCACGCCCCGAACGGTGGTAGTACCTGTTTTTGATTACCAATTAGGAAATGCACTTCGAATTTTCCACATGACAATACCAAATCCATTCCTGCAAAATGTTCACGCTCCAGCTGGATAAGTTGATATCGTTCGCACGTCGCAATTTCAAAATGTAAAGCGATGGAATCATGAGAACAATATCTGAGGCTGGATAACTGGAACAAATGGCCGTGTACATATTAAATACGTCGTGATTTTTATCTGATGGCCTATCGTCACGCTGTTTATACATTTTGTATTTTCTTACAACTATTGGTGTACTGTGGGTTCAAAACCTAATTTGAAGGTGGAAAATCTTAGGGTTAGTAGGGTAAGTTCTATGTCATATATATATATGGTGTTTTTTTTAAACTTTACTTTAAAATATTAAAATTAGTTAAAGAGTAATAAAATTGGTTAAAAAGTAAAAACTTGTGAGATTTGATTCTTGTTTCTTATAACTTTGTAAAATTGGATTTAAGATGAATCTATGGTAATATAATAATATAAAGTGTTTTTGCCTTTAATAAGATATCTTTCAGTCTTTTGATGTTATGTGATATTATCATCAATTTTGAGAATATGATATTTTCTTAAGAGTTTCAAGGTTAAAGTGATCTAAAAAATGGAAAAATCTTTTTAAAAGATGTCTTTTGAGAATATGATATTTTCTTAAGAGTTTCAAGGTTAAAGTGATCTAAAAAATGGAAAAATCTTTTTAAAAGATGTCTTTTGATGTTATGTGATATTATCATCAATCTTGAGGATATGATATTTTCTTAAGAGTTTCAAGGTTAAAGTGATTCAAAAAAGGGAAGATTTTTTTTAGAAAATGTTTTTTTATTCTATTACCTCCTTGGAAAACTCTGGGAAATCTAATCATAAACCTACACATAATCTGAACATTTCGATTACAGCCTTTATTTTTTGAGTTTGTTCAAAGAGATCACAATAAGGCTAACTATTATGCCAAAATAAATATCCAGACACTTGCACCAGGCCTTTTCCTTTTGACGCTCAAGCAATATGGGTGGGGCAAACACTCCATTGACCACCACCTTTTAACAAATTGTTGTGCTAAATCTATGCCTTTAATTAATTATAACATTCCCTTGCCTTGCACCTTGCATCAACGCAAGTGTTTTCAATAAGAATGTTTGTAAGTGTGGTATTTCACAATGCATTTATGTTATTTATGTTTTTTTAAGTGTTTTCAGTATTGTGTGAAAGTATTTTCAAATTTTATTTTACTTTATGATTTTAGATTATTTTATTATTATTATTAAAAAAAATATTATATTCATGAGAGATGAATATACATATTGAGGTGGTTTTTATAAGGGTTAATTAGAGTTTTAAAAACATCTTATTATCTACTTTCTATCATAAAATTTTGTCTATACAAAAAACTCTTTCTCTTATTCACCTTTTCCAAAAGAAGGTCCATTACATTCTTACATTCTATCCACTATTAAAATGTCAAAACAAAAAAAACTTCTTAAACCACATACTACAATCCTATTACAAAGATTTAGAGTCTAAATTCCATAGATTCCAACTCTGTGCCATCAACAAATTCATAAAAAACAAAGGCTCCAATAGATAGAGATAAGGCCTCCTTTGAGAGTTCGTCTCCTTTCATGTTGACCTATATGTAGATGTGTCTAAAAGTGAATCAATCAAAATATTGACATGCTTCCAAAACATCCTGAATTAATGGACCCAAACATACATTTTCCACTCTAACTTTATGAACAACCCACTCAATAACAAGCTTTGAATCTCCCATTACCTCATTTTTTAAACTCCTTTCTCCATTGGGATAACCACCAAGGTTCTTAAGGATAAAGCCTCTACATGGAGAGTATCGAATATGCATAAAATGGTTCTCATTAATGAACAACATGACCCCAAACTGCATGATGGGGTGACCTTGGCTAGCATCGTCACGAAATTTCCATGTCGAGTTCAGGAATCAATCGATTATGAGGGTTTTTACCTTTTTATCTTTCATGTTTACCCATAATTCCTTTGAAACATTTATGGTTTGCTTTTTCCTAACCTCTGGAATTATGTTTATGTCCAAGTCTCTTACGTGCCCACCATAAAATCTTGACCATAATACAAGGAATTCCTTCCACCTTTTTACCATCTTTCCATCCAACCATGACCAAAAGCATGCGTCCATACCAAGGTGTTGGTTGCCTTATGCTTGAATTATATCGTTACACACTTGAAAATGTGCACTATGAACAAAAAATAAACAAATGAAGAATTAATTCCTTATTAAATTTGAGGGCATCGAATTGGGATGATCCAACCATGTTTTAAACCCTTCAATCCCTCAAGTTGTCCCACTTCCCTTCCATGAATCTAGCAGAAGCTAGATAGGAAGTCTTAGAGTAATGTGGCCCTAGGAAATCTAGTTTCACTTAGGAGTCTTGAAGAACCCTATTGCCTCACAATGGAATGTATTCCTAACAATTTCTCTCTCCAAGGCTCCAACCTTTCCCAAGGTAACCCGAAGAGAAATTGCACACCCAATCCACCTAGGATACTCTAGTTCACAAGCTAAGAGGGTTACAACAATTCACACCCTACACTCAATGCTAATAATGATGGAATGGAATGATAATATAATTATTTTCCACTAAAACCAAACATTATATTTTCATGCTTCTTTCTTGACACTTGACATTCAAGGAACTCCCTTTTCCCCTACTTGGTAATTTGTTCCCCTCACTTACGAACTTAGGATACCATAATAAAATAAATACTTAGGACTTTAGGAATATATCATTATATTACTTGGTAATTTGTTCCCCTCACTTACGAACTTAGAATAACATAGTAACATAAATACTTAGGACTTTAGGAACATATCATTATATTACTTGGCTTAATCCCCCTTGTTTCCCAAAAGCACATTTGGATTTTTTTACATATAATTGATTGTTCCCAAGAATTTATAGGACTTTATCCACATGTTTAATGTGATATTCCCATGATTTGTTATATATAAATATATCATCAAAGAAAACCAACACAAACTTTTTAAGTTGTGGTCAAAATGTTTTTTTCATAAGGCTTAGAAAAGTAGAAGGAGCATTAGCTAACCCAAATGGCATGACCAAGAGCTCATGGTTCCCTTCACATGTTCTGAAAGTTGTTTTGGGAATGTCTTCTTTTCTTAATCTAATTTGGTGGTATCTTGATTTAATATCTAACTTTGTAAAACAAGCCACTTCATTAATATCATCTAATAGTTCAATGGAATAGAGAATTTATCCTTGATGATGATTTTGTTTAGATATCTATAATTGGGAAACATCCTCCAAGAATTATCTTTTTTACTAGCTGAAAATGAATTCCTGCTTGGTTGAATAATACTTGAATCCAACATGTCTTGTACCATTTTATCAATCTCCCCCTTTTGTTGATGAGGATATCTATAAGGCCTTTTATTAGGAGGATTACTTCCACATATTAGTTCAATTTGAAGTTCATGATCCCTAGATGGAGGTATCCATTTATAAATTTCTTGAAAGACCCTATGGTGCATTTTATTTCCTTTGGAATATTTTCATCTTCCTACTTTACTTCCATAGGATAAAGGCTAACCACAACTGCCCTACTACCCTTTTTTAGGAGTTTTTCTATTCTATGAGAGAGGATTACGTGATAAGGTGGAGGTTTTAACCCATTGAGTTCATAATGAATTCCTTCCAATTCAAATATCATGAATAATTGATTATAATTTGTAGAAACTATACCTAATGTTCTCAACCATTGAATCCCAGAACAACATCTACACCTCCAATGGGAATGACATACATTGGGATTTCTAAGTTATATTATCCTATATTAAGTTAAATGTTGTGGAATCTTCCTCCACAATCAATACTACTACCATTAGCAACTAAAACTTGAAAAATGGTCACAAGATACACAAAACAATTGAGGCTCTATGATAATATTTTATCACTGAAATTATGGGTACTCCCTAAGTTAATAAGCAGTATTACACTTTGCTTCTTAGTGTATTATGAAATATTAAGAGTTTGAGGTACTAACAAACCTACCAATGCATGCACTCGTATTTCACACCTATCACTGTTGTTAAGAATTTCTACATTGTTTTCATGTTCTTTTAAGTTAACAATTTCTTCCTCTTCCATTTATATAGACTCCCCCATTTCCTCTTCATCATTATTATCCAAGGTGAAAAATTATGTTTCTTGAAATTTATGCCATTTTGATCATTTGTTATTACAACCAAAGCATGGTACTTTTTCTCTTCTTTCCTCCATTTCCTTTAGTGACATTTGAGTAGGCTGATGTAGGCTTTCCTTGTGAGCCCCAAATCTCTATATGCTTTTTGCATATGTTCCAATGGTATACTTGTGTGTATCTTTATTCTTGGCTTGAGTATGACGAGAAAATTGCACAAACTGCATAATATTTTCATAATGTTTTGACAAAATTTCATGTTTAATGTATTCCTTTAATCCACCCATGTATGCCAGTAGATTTTTCTCCTTTATGTTATCCACCCTTTTGTCCAACACCTAAAATTTTGAATTATAATATGCAATATCACCTAAGTGCTTGATTTTTGTCAATCGACTAAAGTATTCTTGTTCCCAAAATTTTCCATATTGTGCTTCTAAGTCTCTTGTAAATAAAATCCAAGTATGATGTTAAGAATGTGGCTTCCTTTTGAGTACCCATTAATACCATTGATATAGTTTTATCTCAAAGTACAAAGTTGCTAAGGAAATCCTTTTTCTATCATCCATACTATTATGCAATTGAAAGTATTTCTCTATTTGGTTATCCCATGTAAATAATTTTGTTCCATCATACTTCTTTAATTCAACCTTGGTAAAGTTGACACCCTTAGTAACCCATCCATAATTAACTCGAGTATTAGATTTAAATCCACCTGAAAATTTCTTATTACTGGCATGTTGTTCAACACAAATACTACCTTTATTTTCATGAGTCTCTTTGGTCACAGTGCCACTTTTAGGAATCCTCCCATCTAGGGGTTTTAAAATAGTTAACATGTAATTTTGCAATTCCTCCATATTTATCCATATTCTTTTCCATTTAATCCCTATTTTCATCCATTTATTCCATCCTCTGATTCATCAATCTTTTCATTTTATCATCCATTTCCCTTTTAAATGTTTCTTGGGATTGTGATAAATCCAAAAGTTTCAACACACTCCCACTCATTTCATCAAATTGGTTCTTCAATTAGAATAACTTGTTTTCGAAGTATTCACTTTCTTCAGACATCATGTGTGAGCTCTTTGTATGTCTACTAGAGTATAAAATATTCAATAACGCCTTTCCATTGTAGAATATAATAATACTCCACTTTTTTCTCTTTATTAATTTTTTAAAATCATTATAAACATATCTTACAATCAAAAGTTATGCCAATTGTAAGTTACGAACCTTTAAAACCTTACTTGAGAGATTGTCTTGCTAGGCGTCCTTTGTCCAGATGTATCTCTGAAATTTTGTCCCTTTTGAGTTTATAATTTTTGTTTGTAGTACTGTGATGTTTCTTCTCTTCAATTCTATAGGTCTAACCAAAATTTGATATACCAAGTGAAAGTTATGGTAACTTTCTCAAAGCTTTTCCATTCTTGGCCCTTTATGAAACTTGTCCAAAATTTCGTATATGTTTCTAAGTTTTTTGCCTAAAATAAAATTTTAATTATTGTTTTCAAAAAAATGATGACACTCAATTTGGACTTGCTAAACTTTGGATATGACACTTATACCAATGACACCTATTTGACACTAGTTTTAGGACTAGTCAAATAATCTTAATTTCCATAGCCTTTATCTCAAAAAGTAAACAGATCCAAAACCAAAAAATCTTACCACAAGTACATAACTATGTTTCCTCTCCTACAAATTTCACTATCTGAAACCTTTCATAAAAAAAAAAATTATAACAAGTAAAAAAGAATGATTCTTTTATTCTTATAGCAAGTAAAAAATAATGATTCTTTTATTCTTAAACTGAATCCAAACTATGGTATCAAATGCAGATTTCATAACCAAAAAACCTTTTTCCATACAAAATATAAAATATAGTTAAAATAATATAATAGTAAGAGAAAGACTCTAGGTTTAACCCAATAAAATGAGGTATTATAACCAGAGATTTACCCAAGACATAGCATGACAAAATTTTAAAAAGAAATCATGAAAGAAAATGACCATGATGTCTCGACATTGGAATAAGGGTAAACTTCTTTCTTTTATATAATAACAAAGTCATTAAGCGTCAACGAAATCAAAACAGGGTAACATATATGTAAATATATAATACAAGAAGAGTTGTATATCTAGGAGGGTCGCTCCAGTAATCAAACCCTTGACACTGGATTCAATCCATATCATGTTAACACAACAAACTATAAACTAAATATTATCATGATAACAAAGAAATAATATAAGTCACTGTAATTTGCATTATAAATAATATTACAGAGGTATCTAATCTTTATGTAAATATTCTAAAATAAAACCCAACGATATTAAATCAAACTCATACTTATGGCAATAAAAAATATTACATGTAGGTAAAATTGAAGTTGGGTAATCAACTAGGATACCTGGTAATTTGTTTAAATACTAAATGAGTGATGATATGGCCACTCTCTAATGAGGGTCGTTGCCCACCTGCAAAATGACCATAAATAAAATGTTAAAGTTTGTAATAAAGTATGAAGTTACCGAATAAAAACTAGAGGTGAAAAATACATATGGTATCATTTAGTTATCTCTACAAGAAATGACAAACGTGTTGGAGCTTCTTAGCAAATAAACCCTGGTAGGAATCTTTAGAAAATCTTTCACATGAAAGCAAATAAACCCTGTGAGAAAAATAAATACAAAGACATGTTGAATAAAAATTATTAAAATAGGAAATTGATTCGTAAAGATTTCAAATATACCACTCCTGAAGAAAACGTGTAGTTGTTACCTTTAAAATCAAGCTTATCGTATCGCTTGGGATTGAACAACTCCATGACTATAATGTGAAACGAGGGAGTAAACCACCAAATGGAATTGAGAAAAATGATACAATGAACAAACGATATAGTGAACAAACCAAGCCAAACGATATATGTTACGTATAACTGTTAGAGTACATTGTTAACAATGGAAAAATAAATAAATAAATTTGTTGGTGAAAAGAGTTGCTATAAAGCATCTTGTCATATGGATAAGGATGAATCCATATTTTCCGTTCTTAATGAATGTAACACTAAGGATATATTTGTTGGTGATGATATATCTCTTAGTGTTGAAGGGATTGGAATAAATCAGGTAGATAATGGTCATTTCAATGATGTATTATGCGTTCCAAGTCTTTCCTACAACCTTCTATCATTGTATCAAATCACTCATTAAAATGAAGGTAAAACCATAGAGTTTTCACCTCACCAAGTTGTAATCAAGGATCTAAGAGATCCTAGTCATGTTCTTTCAACTGGAATTGATGATGATCTTACCAGGTTGTACAAGTTTTACAACTTTGGGTCATCATACTTTCCATCATTTTTTTGTTGCTCATAGTGATGACTTCATAAAACTTTGGCATGAGTGGTTTGGTCATCCAAACTATCACTCATTGTAGCAACTATGTAACCTAAATATGGTGAATTGTTTGCCTCTTGTTTCTTACAGAGATGGTGTTTGTGTCAATTGTATTCTTTACAAACATCATTGGGACAATTTTGACAAACATGCCTCTTGACACACCTCACCTCCTTTGCATCTTGCTCATAGTGACTTGTGTGGTCTGTTTTCTCGTTCTTTTTCTGGGTGCAAGTATTTCTTAACTTTCATTGATGACTTCTCTATATGCACTTGGGTCTACTTCTTAAAATTTAAGAGAGAAGTGTTTGACAAGGTTTTTTCCTACAAGGTCCTTGTAGAAAAATAATTTGGACATCAACTTCAAAGGTTAATATCAAATTATGGAGGAAAATATGTGAACAATAATTTTAGAAGTTACTACACTACACACGAAATCCAAATGAAAAACAATGTTCCATATACACCATAGAAAAATGGTGTTTCTCAAATAAATAATCACACATTAAAAGAAATGGCTAATTATATGATCCAATCTAAGGGATTAAATCTTAATTATTGAGTGAAAGCCATTAATTATACAAATTACATAGTAAATTATACTCCCACAAAAGCTCCAAAAAATATAATATCGAAAGAAACATGAAATAAAATTAATTCAAATGTAAGCCACTTCAAACCAAGCTTATCGTAAGCCAAATGTAAGACATTACCTTTCAAACCAAGCTTATCGTACCACTTGGGATTGAACAACTCCATGACTATAATCTGAAATGGGGGAATAAACGCTACCACTAGAGGGAATGGAACAAAAAAGATATAGTGAACAAACCAAGCCAAACGATGGAAGGAACAATGTTGGATATGGGTCATGAATTTCCATGCCATAGATAATAGCGAGAGCTGAGAACAATTAATGGTGACAAGACATGGCTTGGTTGAGATTTTATCTCTTTGATTACCATAATATTTACGATGGGTAAACCAAGCTTAAGGTTATGTTAAACACTATGTTAAACACAAAGTTAACCATATGTTAATTCAGTGTAATTAAAATTTGACTATGACTCGTGACAAGTGAATGCAGTAATATACGTTATAACCCTATGAAAATATTTTTGGTGTATGAGACTCCCTTGTTTGTGGGACAAGGGTCTGTTCAACGATTTGACTGGTAAAGTCTATGGAGGTATACATACCCTACCCCCCTCTGGATTTGAACTTGTGACCTCTTAAGAGGAAACACATGTTCTTAAGCATTAGGCCAACTCAAGTTGTATTAGACAGACAAAGACCATAGTTATTAAGGGCATGTTATGAATATAATCCACTAATACCCACGATAGTGAATATAGTATCAAATATGTTTAACATTGAAAATGTGTTAACATAATTAGATAATATTTAAACCATGTACAATATTGATATTAGTCATATAAAGGTTTGTTCTTCATAAGCAATGTGTAAGGATTAAATCATGATAAAGGATTATTTTTTTAAAGAGTTATAATAAGGTAGAAAAGTTCAAATATCATGTAACAAAATATGTCTTCTCCATAAACATGAAGTAACAATGTTTATTTAAATGTGGATTTGGGTGATAAGAATTGTCATATGATAATAACATGTAAGTGGAGAGAAGTTCCAAGTTTAATTTAATTACTTCAAAGGAAATAAGATAGTAATTATTTACCTATGAGGAGAACCCTTGCAAACGCCTTTGAACATGTACCTTGTCACGTCAATAGCATGAAAATTAGATAAGATTATTAGAAAATAGTATGAAATATATATTTAACCAATTCATACAAGATATATGTTAGGTATAACTGTTAGAGTACATTGTTAACAATGGAAAAATAAATAAATAATTTTTTTGGTGAAAAGAGTTGTTACAAAGCATCTTGTCATATGGATAAGGATGAATCCATATTTTCCGCTCTTAATGAATGTAACACCAAGGATATATTTTTTGGTGATGATATATCTCTTAGTGTTGAAGGGATTGGAATACATCAGGTAGATAATGGTCATTTCCATGATGTATTATGCGTTCCAAGTATTTCCTACAACCTTCTATCATTGTATCAAATCACTCATTAAAGTGAATGTAAAACCATAGAGTTTTCACCTCACCAAGTTGTAATGAAGGATCTAAGAGATCCTAATCACGTTCTTTCAACTAGAATTGATAATGATATTACGAGGTTGTACAAGTTTTACAACTTTGTGTCATCATACTTTCCATCATTTGTTTGTTGCTCATAGTGATGACTTGAGAAAAATTTGGCATGACTGGTTTGGTCATCCAAACTATCAGTCATTGCAACAACTATGTAACCAAAATATGGTGCATGGTCTTCCTCTTGTTTCTTACAGATATGGTGTTTGTGTCGATTGTGTTCTTGGCAAACATCATTGGGACAATTTTGAAAAACATGCATCTTGACACACCTCACCTCCTTTACTTCTTGTTCATAGTCACTTGTGTGGTCTATTTTGTTCTCGTTCTTTTTCTGGGTGAAAGTATTTATTAACTTTGATTGATGACTTCTCTAGATGAACTTGGTTCTAATTCTTAAATTTTAAGAGAGAATTGTTTGATAAGTTTTTTTCCTACAAAGCCCTTGTAGAAAATTAATCTAGACATAAACTTCAATGGTTAAGATCAAATAATGGAGGAAAATATGTGAAAAGTAATTTTACAAGTTACTGCACTACACATGGCATCCAAATGAAAAAAAATGTTCCATATACAACATAGAAAAATGGTGTTTCTCAAAGAAATTATCACACATTAAAAGAAATGGCTAATTATATGATCCAATCTAAGGGATTAAATCTTAGTTATTGAGTGAAATCCATTAACTATGCAAATTACATAGTAAATCATACTCCCACGAAGGTGCCAAAAAATATAATATCAGAAGAAGCATGGAATAAAATTAATCCAGATGTAAGCCACTTCAATGTATTTGGCAGTGTAACATGTGCTCACATTCCTGATGAGAAAAATAAATATTTACAACATAAAAGTGAGAAGTGTATTTTTGTTTGTTATTTGAACATGTCAAAGGTTACAAACTTCTTCAACCTCATTCTAATGAAATTATTATTAGAAGAGATGTCAAATTTGATTAAAATATATTATCCTACGAGGATGATTTGGCGTTTATTCTTACTTCGACCTACAATCCATCTTCGACATCTGTTCCATATATTGTTCCTATTTTGGTTTCTTCTTTCTAGATCATGATAGTGAGGATGAAAATCCACCTTTGGCTACTCACCTTCCTCTAAATGAGGCCATTGAACATGAACCTGCACTAGCACCACAACTTCACCAATGGGTTTTTTCAGCTCAAGAAGCAATTGGTGATCTTGTTGGTGATCCTTTAGCTCAGTTTCAAACACATTCACAGTTATAGCGAGCCTCTTTTATTTTGGATCAAGTTTCAGAGACTCATGATCTAGAGACATCTGCAGAAATTTTAGGTCATCGAAATTGGGACACAACAATGAATGAAGAGTATCAATTTTTAATGGAAAATGATACTTGGGATCTTGAACCTCTTCTGAAAGGAAGTACACTTGTGAGATGTAAATGGGTGTATAGAACTAAGTATTCATTAGATGGAAGTGTTGAAAGACATAAGGCTTAGTTTGTTTCCAAAGGATTTTCTCAAGTTCAAGGCATTGACTATAATCAAACCTTTTCTCCCATAGATAAAATAAATTCCATCAACCTTATTCTTTACCTTGTTACCTCAAATAAATGGTAGGTCCATCATATGGTTGTTAAATCCTCCTTCTAACATGGGGATTTGCAAGAAGAAATTTACATGGAAAAACATCCTGGCTATGACCATAATGACTGCAACCTTGTTTTATACCTTAAGAAATCTCTTTATGGTCTTAAGATAGCTCCTTGAGCTTGGTATGCAAAAATGGACTGATTTATTCTTGACACCATATTTTCTAGATTTTATTTTGACCATAATGTCTATACCAAGAAATTAGGAAGCCATTTCATAATAATTATTCTTTATGTTTATAACCTTATCCACACTAGTAGTGACCCAAAAATTTTAAACCATGTGAATACTAGCCTTAGTAATAAATTTGAAATGACTGACTTGGGATATTTTCACTATTTCCTTGGCCTACAAGTTTTGCAAACCAAGGAAGGGTTTTTTCTTTCCTAGTCTAAGTATGCTTGTGACCTTCTTCGTCACTTTCACGTGGAATATTGTAAACCATCCCCTTATCCATTCAAGTCTAGAGTCAAACTTGCTACCACATGCACTTCTCTCAAAGTTGATGCCACTTTGTACCATAAGTTGGTTGGTAGACTCTTATATTTGACTCATACCCATCCTAATATTTCCTTTTATGTTGGCCTTGTTTCCTGGTAAATGAAAACACCCCATGAAATCTATTGGAAAGAGGCTAAAAGGATGCTTTGGTATGTCCATGGTACAATTCAGTTCAGGATATATTATATCTCAGGGGGGACTCCTTTATTGGTTGGTTTTACTGATTTAGATTGGGCCAAGGAACCTGATGATAAAAATTTCTATTGTTGGTTATGTTTTCAACCTTAGGTAGGGACCTGGCACTTGTGATTGTAAGAAACAACCCACTATTTATCTTTCTTGATTAGAAGCAGGATATTGAGTAGTGGTAAATGCAATTAAAGAAACCTTGTGGCTTCGAAAAATATTTTCAGAGTTTGGATTTTAGAATCAACATCTGACCACCCTTTGGTGCGACAATCAGAGTTCCATCAAGCTCTCCAAATATCTAGTTGAACATCAGCGCAACAAACACATTGAGATACACATGCACTTCATCATAAAACTCATTCATGATCGAGTTATTGAAGTCTTATTTTTCCCAATAGAATATCAAGTTGTGGACATTTTCAAAAATTCTCTTACAGAAGTGAATTTTCCCAAAATTTCATCTATGTTAGGAGTTCAATAAGTTTCCATTAAGGGGGGATAGGTTGTAATGCCTCCTTCCTTCTCCTATTGTGTCACTTTTGTAAATCCTTCAATAGTATCCCAAGTTGTTCTTAAGGGGGGATGTTAGGATATTTAGACACTTAGGAGTTATTTAAGATCAAATTTGTCTAATATGTCATTAAGTGAAAGTGTGTTTCTTTACTATGCATTAGTATGCATTTGTAGTTAGGTATAAATTCGATGGTCACGATATGTTCCGAACATAGAGTGATCTGATGGTTTGTATTCTCCTCATTATTAAGTGATACATTGATATATGGCTTGACACCCTATTGGTACATGATCTCTATTTAAAGAGAATGGAGGGTCATTTACTGATGATTGATTGTGAGAAATTCTCTTGTAAATCTCTCTATATTTTTTTTTTGCATTAATAAATTGCTCCATGATTCATATTTATGAGCGGAACGAAATGAAATACATATTTATCACATTAAAAAATATATACACAAAACAATAACATAAATACAATGGAACTTAAATTCTATAAAATAAGAAATCTATTGAAACTATAAAATGTAGAATGAAAACAATCTTCCTTGAATGGTGGTAGTTAATCTCTGATAAGATATGTGGTGACTACGTGCATTCATTTGATCATATTGCAATGAGGCATCCATGTATTTTTATCATCAAGAAGTAAACATAAAACCCTATACATCCAAAAACCTAACCCTAGGAGATGAAGCACCAAAAGTCATGTGGGTCCGATGGGGTAATTCATACATCAACTTCCCGGGGTCGTAACTTTTGCATACGATCTTTGTTTTAGGTGCACGATAGCCCGTTGGAAAGGTATATATGAGGAATACACATTATGAAGTCACACACTAAATGTTACTACATTGTGACTGTGGAAGGCCCAAAAAAATGTTGTTTAGGGCCTCAAAACGACCCTGGAAGTTTAGGAACCGAAAATCTAAAACAATTGCCAAGATAAAAACTGTAACTTCCAAGATGAAAGTTGTATGTGAGCTAGCTGGAAGAGGTGTGTGGCCATTGATATCCACCTAGATCAGTCCTCCCTCTTTAGGAATAAATGGTCTCCATTGCGTTGAGTTCCCCCATCAGATGAGGAAACTTCTGCTGAATTTGGCCCTGGGTGAGCCACTTGCCTTGGTGCAAGATCTGCCCTTCTTTGACAACCCAATAAAGATGGAGCTTATGTTGGTGAGGGCTCTTGACCTATGTGTCCATGATTTGATAAGTGGATGCATATTCCATGAAGTCAGGTTTGAGCTATGTCGATGCCAACTATTATGCTATCTCAGAGGTGTCCAATAAGGGTGGAAAGTATGGTCGAAGGAGGTCCACATTAAACATTGAGTGCAATCCAAGGAAGGGAGGAATATTGAGCTCACAAGAATTGTCACCCACAACCTTGGTGATGATGTAAGGTCCATAGTGAAGTAGATGAAGATTCTGATGGGGTCCTGTAAGGTGTTATTTTTGCAAGTAAAACTAAAATTTATCTCCCATTTGAAACTTGCGTGTCACCCAATGTTGATCATGGCACTGGACTTCTGCAAAATATCCTGAACCTATTGGTAAATGTGCTAGAGTTTTTCAATGAACTAGGTGGATTTGTCGGATTCGGTTTTTGCATGGGATGACTCTACCTGTGTGGATGCAAGGGGTAGTGCAACATCCATGGGACCCAATGGTTGAAATCCCAACCCCACCTGAAAGGGGCTATGTTTGGTCGAGCTATGTATGGTTATGTTGTAATTGTGCTGAAAATAGGGAAGAATCTAATCCCATGTGCACGGATGCTTGGAATTGTACATTCCCAAGATATGCACGATCACCTATTCACGACCTAGGTTTCACCATCCGTTTGGGGGTGGAAGGCCGTGGATTTGGTGAGCTTAGTGTCCAGCCATGACCAAAGGCTCGAATAGAATGTGTTGAGGAACCGACTATCCCGATCAAGGATGATGGTTTGTGGTATCCAAAAATGTACCCACACTCATTCGAAGAAGAGCTTGGTAGTGTCCTCTCCTGTGATGGTCTTCTTGTAGGCGACCATAATTATCATCCTGGAAAATCAATCAACCACCACGAAAACACAGTCATTTCTCTACTTGGTGGAAGGAAGGCCCGATATGTAGTCCATCAATATGGATTCCCAGGGCTTCTCAGGAGTAGGAAGAGGGGTGTACATTCCTTGTTTCTTAATGGTTGGTTTAGAAATGGCATAGGTTGCGCAGGACCTGATATACTTGCTGACATATTATCGGAGTTTCAGCGAATAGAAATGTTGTTGCAACATTACCACTATAATTTCTACGATGAAGTGTCCTGTTGTAACATCCACGACGACCCAGTTCGGGCCATGCTAATCAAGAGAAATCTTTTGTTCTCTCTGCAGAACATACTATAACATACCCAACATCCAACTGAGCTATGCTACATAAAATTTTTGAACTGCATGCAATTAAACTATATACAGACAAAACTCTTGCAGAACTTTATATATAAAACGTAAATAGACAAATACATTTTGTAAATGCACAGATTCATACTGAAATAAAAGTAAACATATACATGAAACATATACAGGAAATACCCATAAATATACAGACAGTTATAACCACACATAGGATAAACACGTAAATAATAATGCAACATGTAAATTTATCACACAATTTAACCTTATCTTGGTAATAATATCACCAACTCCGTGCAAACCTTCTATGAACCTACCAGCCTTAGACCACACTGCTCGTCATTCTCAGCAGTGGGTCACCCCTGAGATGGGACTAAACTCCACCCAGGTAAAGGGATTCCTATTGAGGCTAACAACTCATAGACAATATGAAAGGCTTCGTCATAGGTTCCCACTCAAACTGAAAACCTACAATCCCTCATTCCCCACATGCCTGTCCCACCCTAGGAAGTGTGCCCCTTCTCTGCTCAATAGTCCTTCGGCTGCCCCACTTCCTTTCCGGGCTTCAACAACAGGCCGGACAGGAAGTCTCAGAGCCCTGTAGCTGCAGTTTAACACCTTTAGGAAATAAATTCCCAGCAATTCTCTCACCTAGAGAGGAATTTCTCACGGGCCTGAAAACCCACCTCTTCAATATCCCACAGGCCTGACAACCCGCTTCTTCAATCCAACTCCCAAGCTAACCAACTACACAAATAGGTATGGCTATGGATACAGGTTGAGGTAGAGTGACATGAAGGTATAGAAGATAGCTCAATGAGTGTGTGAATGGTCATGGATGATTGACTGGATGACTGAATGATCGAAGGAATGATAGGCATAATGATGGGAGAATAACTAAGTCCAAACAATATGTATGCATGTCCCCAACTTGACACTTGACATGTTGGGAGATAATTTGGCCCACTTGTCCCCATCCTTAGAACTTAGGATAAAATAATTATCCTTACTTTATGATTTAAGGAATATTAAAATAATATTCCATTTTGGCTTAAGCTCCCTAGATTAGCCCTTTTTCTTAACTTTTATCCCCCACCCTTTCCCTAACTTGTGGAGTTTAGTCCCCCATACTCTTTTATTGTGGTCGGTCTACAAGCAACGATGTATTTTATATTAATGCTGAGACATATACAAAAGTAGGTGCACTAGCCTTTAACATCTAGGCTCTCCGACCTAATAATCACAAAACTGGCTCACTAGACTATAAAACACAACATATACACAAAGGCTCCCTGGCCTCAAAATCATGCGCACTTAAGTTGTTGTGCACGGTATCCTAGAATGTGCACACTTCCTCATTTTACTGCATAGTACATGCACGCACTATGCCATGATAGGTGCATACAAAAAAAATGATATCAAACAATTCACCAGCTTAAGTACATTTTCATTTACATTACAATAGGGCTCGGCCTAGGGATATTACAATCCCCTCCCCTTATTTATGCACTGTCCTCAGTGCATTATGTACTCATACACAAAAGAAATTCAAAAATCCTCAAAAATATGTGGGCATTCTGCCGGCATTGCATCCTCATGCTCCCAAGTAGCATCCTCAGGACTGTACGAGGTCCATTGGACCTTTACAAGCCTTATGGATTGATTTCGAAGCTGTTTGATTTTACAGTCTTGAATGCATATCAGATGTACTTGGAAAGCACCTTCCTGCTCCACCTGAATCACGTTCCAATCAATTACATGATTAACATTAGGTATATATTTCTTTAGCAATGATACATGGAATACATTATGAATAGATATAGATGCAAGCAATGCAATCATATAAGCTACTCGACCAATCCTCTCTAGGATTTCAAATGGACCATAATAGCGAGCTGCCAACTTTGAATGGTTTCCCAACTTCAGGGAACTTCTGTTGGCTTTCACTTTCAAAAATACATGGTCTCCCACTTTAAATTCCCTATGAGTTCTGCCCTTATAAACATAATTTTTCTTCCTCTCTTGGGAAACCTTTAAATTTTTCTTTATTTTTATCATTTTCTCCTCCATTTCCCGGAGAAAATTTGGCCCAACCACTACTCTATCTGCTGGGTTATCCCAACTTACTGGTGTGTTGCACTTTCTGCCATAAAGTGCCTCAAAGGGGCTCATCTTTAGAGATGTTTGGTACCCATTGTTGTAAGAAAACTATACCAAGTGTAGGTAGTCTTCCCATTTTGATGGTTTATCCATCACATACATTCCCAACATATCCTCAATCACTTGATTCACCCTCTCTGTTTTTCCATCTAATTCTGGATGATAAGTTGTGCTAAAATTCAAATTTGTTCCAAACCCATTAAATAATCCTTTCCAAAAATTAGAGGTAAATTTTGGATCTCTGTCAGACACAATTTTATTTCATATAAACATCATCAATGTTCATTGCCTTGTGAGTGAGATTAACTAGAATAAAATGGGCATCTTTAGTAAGCTTATCCACCACTACCATGATAGAATCATGTTGCTTGTTTGTTCTAGGTAGTTTGGTGATGAAATCCATTTTTACAACTTCCCATTTCCACTCAGGAATGGGTAATGGTTGTAGCAAACAAGTTGGGTGTCTATGCTCAACCTTTACCTTTTGACATTCCAAACATTTGGCAATAAAATCAACACCTTCTTTCTTCATGCCTGGCCAACAATATTGGCCCTTGATAGCTGCAATAGTTTTCTGATAACCTGGGTTCCTAGCATAAGGTACATTATGCATTTCCCTCAATATCATATTTTTCAATTCATTAGAATTTGGTACATAAATTCTACCCCTGTACATGAGAATTTCATCATTATCTAGCTTATATTCTTCAATTTTCTGCTGCAAATTACCTTGTTGTAATTTTGCCACTAATTCCTTGTATTGCAAATATGATTTGGCAGCCGCCAAAATTCTTTGTTTCAAATCTGATTGGTACATGCTAATGGTTGTAGCATGCAATTCATGCACTCTTCTGTTTAGTGCATCAATCACTTTGTTGTCTTTCCCCTTGATATTCTTTATATCAAAGTCATATTCACTTAGAAATTCTAACCATTTGCTTTGCCTAGCATTTAGAGATGGCTGATGAAATAAATATTTCAGACCATTATGGCTTGTCCTCAGTTCAAACCTTTTCCCCATGAGGTAGTGTCTCCATTTCCTCAAGGCATGCACTATGGCTTCCAACTCCAAATCATGAGTGACATAGTGTCTTTCATGTTCCTTCAACTTCCTTGATTCATAACATATAACAAACCCATTTTGACTGAGTACTCCACCAAGTCCTTCTTTACATGCATCTATGAAAAAAATGAATTCTTCATTTGGGTCTGCCATCCTTAGTATTGGAGCACTTGTTAATAATTGTTTCAAGTGTTGGAAACTCTTTTCACAATCCAATGTCCACTAAAAATTCACACCCTTCTTTTGTAAGGAAGCGATTGGGTGTGCAATCTTTGAGAGTCCTTCAATAAATATCCTATAGTAACCTTCAAGGCTCATGAATTATCTAACGTATGTCACATTCTTTGGCACTGACCATTCTCTAATGGATTCTATATTCTCAGGATCCATTGCTATCACATCCTCTAAAATGATATGTCCTGAATAATGAATTTTCTTTCGATAAAATGATCACTTGCTCAATTTGGCATACAAATGATGCTCCCTTAATACTTGCAACACTATCCTCAAATGATTCTCATGCTCTTCTTCTGACTTGCAATATACAAGGATGTCATCCAAAAATACAATGACAAACTTGTCTAAATATTCTCGAAAAACACCATTCATTAAGCACATGAAAACAACTGGTGCATTTGACAACCCAAATGGCACCTCTGTGAACTCATATTGACCATACCTTTGATCCAGGTGGATATCGGTGGCCACCCACCTTTTCCAAATGGCTCAAAACAGTTTTCTGGCCATTTTGGCAATTTACTATTTTTAGCAGGTTTTAACTTCCGAGGCCATTTTGAGGGCCTAAATGAAGGTTTTGCATACGATATCTGTTTTAGGTGTGTGATAGCTCGTTGGAAAGGTATTTTCGGGGAGATTCATTTTGGGGGCTCAAAATGGTAAAATGGCCCCGGAAGTTAAAACCTGCTAAAAATAGTAAATTGCCAAAATGGCCAGAAAACTGTTTTGAGCCATTTGGAAAAGGTGGGTGGCCACCGATATCCACCTGGATCAACCTTATTGTGAAGGCGGTATTTCTGATATCTTCCTCTTTAATCCTTACCTCATGGTATCCTGACCTGAGATCTATCTTTGAAAATACCTTTGCATCCTTCAATTGATCAAAGAAATCATCAATCCTTGGCAGAGGATACTTGTTCTTTAGAGTTATTTTATTCAACTGTCCGAAATCAATGCACAATCTTAATGTCCCATATTTCTTCTTCACGAACAAAACTAGCGCACCCCAAGGTGACACACTTGGGCTTATATACCCCTTCTTTCTAAGTTCTTCAAGTTGCATTTGTAACTCCTTCAGCTCTGGTGTACTCATTCTGTAAGGAGTCTTTAACACTAGAGTTGCTCCAAGAATTACATTTATAGAGAAATCAATATCTCTCTTTGGGGGTAGTCATGGTACCTCCTTGAACACATTTTCAAAATATTCCAAGACTGCAAAATCTTCCAAATTTGGCACCTTATCTTTAGGTGTCTCTTCCATATGTGTTGCAAATATTTGACACCCTTTTTTGTAACATTTCTTGAGTTGCAATGCTGAAATTTCTCTGATGGTTACTTCCCTGGGAATTCCTTAGGCTCCCTTCCTCATCCAAGAAAGTAAATGCCTTGTTATGACAATCTAGGATAGCATGATGTTGGTCCAACCAATCCATCCCAATTAGACAATCATAGGAACCTAAAGGCAAGTTGTTCAAATCTTCCCTGGTGTCCAATCCATTCATGTCCATAAGACATGACTTAACCATTTCATTAAATTTTCTTTTGGCTCTGGTAGCCAACTAAACCAACCAAGATTTTCCATGCTTTCTTCTTGGCAAATGAAATCTTTCCACCATCTTAGGATCTATATAACTATGACTAGCTCCTGAATCAATTAAAATAACAATGGTTTGGTTGTTGATAATACATTCCACTTCAATAATATGTGACTGATATGCTGCTTGATTGTTGTCGAGGGATGCATAGATCCTTGGTACATTTATGCCCATGTTCTCCACTATTTCATATTGATGTACATTGTGAACAATCCTCACTTTTTCACCTTTGTGGGTACAATATCTGAACATGTAATCTCCTTTACAACCTGAGCATTGAATAGGTGGTTTCCTTGGCCTTTGACCCCCTGTCTCAATCGTTCTGGGTTCTCTAGAAGTTGGTTGTCCCTGAGTATTATTTCTGAAGAATGGTGGCTTAGTTCCCTTCTTTCTCTGATCCATCTTGAATTTCTTTTTATCTTCCCAAGATTTTTGGAAAGTTGGCCTTGATTTTTGTTGATCATATAGGCATTTAGCTCACCTTATGCTTTCCTCCAATGTCTTGGGATCATCATACTGTATTTTGTCATTGATGAATGATGGAAATCCACTCAAATACCTTTGAATCTTAACTATCTCATCCTTGATGAAAGAGACATACTTCAGTATTTCTAAAAACCTTCTCTCATATTCACCTATGGTCATACTCCCAAGCTTGGGTTCAAAGAACTCTTTCATTTTCTTCTCATAGTATCTCTTAGTCAAGTATTTCTTTTCAAAATACTTCTTGAATTCCCTCCAAGTAACACTTTTCTCTTTAATGTGATGCACCTGCACAAGATGATCCCACCACATGGATGCCTTTCCCTTGAGTTGATAGATGGAAATTCTACCTTCTACATGTGAAGAATAATTATGAAATTGAAAATACTTTCTCATGCCCAACAACCATGTCTATGCATATTCATCCTTCTTGTGCTCACCATCAAATGTAGGAGGTTTGATTTTGTTCATTTATCCTAGTATCTCATCCACCCTAGACCTTTTATTCTTCATTACAGGGGATGGAATTGAGATTTTGTGTGCTCTCTTATGGGAATTCCTCGGGGAGTGATGATGATGTCTGCTAACACTTCTTTCTCTTCTTTTCTCATCAAGAGACCTGTGACTTCCTGATTTTCTTGAGCCACTCTCCTTACCCAATTTATTTTCTATTCAGTTCAAGCTCTGCATTAAATTCATGTTGAAGTCGTCTTGGTTCTCCTTGGCTCTCATAAGCCTTTCATTATCACCTTTATGGATTTGGACATCCTTCTGTAAATTTCTAATTATCTCTACCATGTTCATTGTTTCATCCCTTCCTTCTCCATGTCCATTGGAGTTTGTTCCTTCAATTCCCAAATGGAAATCCATCCCTCTAATATCATATTCCTGGATGTAAGTCCCATGTGCCTCTTACATTCCTATGGACTCTGTCTTGATCCGGATTGAATCTATTTGTTGTTAACTCTGCAAAATGTGCATCCAACAAAACTTTGCCAGGCTATTTGTTTCAACAATTTCATGAAAATATGACCCATTCTGGTTCAAAAAATATATCAGAATTATTTCTTCTGATTTCCCAAATATTTGAATGCCCAGATCAATTTTCTAGGTGAATATTTATATTACATTGTTCAAGACCTTTCCAATGCCTACTCCCATGCTCAATTCCGAGTCTTGAGCAGAAAGTTATGGTTATTTGAAATTTGCCCATTAATTTTTCTGTTCACACTTCAACTTGGCGCAACTCTGTGCTGTAATTATGTATTTTTGCACCTAATCCATTGTAGTTTTCATTGGAGCTCAATTTGTTTCTTAATATACATCTTATGGACACTCTGTCCATGTTTCACCTTTTTATGGGTTTCGGGCTGCTAGTTACAACCTACTAAAGTTCTAGGCCAATTTGTGTTTTTGATCTGGAATGCTACA
The DNA here is from genome assembly GCA_009831015.1 of Picea engelmannii. NCBI lineage: Eukaryota > Viridiplantae > Streptophyta > Pinopsida > Pinales > Pinaceae > Picea > Picea engelmannii. The sequence goes on from ML804705.1 coordinate 454,399, forward strand.
GGTACATTCTTTGCCATATTAAACCTTTTTAACATGCCCAAAAATTTAATTCATCTCTCGGAATGTCTTCTATGGTTCAATATATTTCCATTGACTACTCTTGCACCTCAATCTAATTCCAGACCAGAAAGTTATGGCTCTTTGAAGTTAGTTGGGTCTTAAACTTTACCCTCCACTATTTGTGCTATAACTTTCTCATAAAAGCTTCGTTTGACGAACGATTTACACCATTAGAAATCTCTCTCCGAGCTCCTTTATTTGAGCTGCAAAGATTGAGTGTGAATTGTTACACTTTTTTCTCGTGGTTTTGAGTATCTAAAAACGCTCTTAAGGGCCTAAAAAATGCGCTGCAAAAAGATGACGTTCAAATAGTATAAAATGTCGCAGAAATTCGTTGGTTTTTCGTTGTTTTTCACCATTCAAACGACTTCTCGTGCACAAATTTAAACCTGTACACCCATATTTACCATGCGAAGCAACACCACAAGGTAAATCATGCTCCACACACCTATAACCATTGTGCACCACTTCTCTGTCGCCCAATAACTTGTGCACACTAATTTTGTGTCGTGCGCCAATATCGACCGCGCACAATTTTGGCTCTTGCACTATTACCCATTGCGCTCAATTTTTGTATCACACACTGATATTCTGCGCGCATTTCCCTCTATGCACTGCACCATGCTAAAATTTAGTACGCCCTACCACACATCAATACTTTACGCACACTATTAACCAAACTATCTCACAACAACATATACCCATATTGCACGTGCACCAACAAAACTCCTCTGCTCTCTACCAATATTGTGCACACCACGCACACCATTATTATGTGTGTGCACATTGTACATACCTTAGTATGTGTATGTACACAGCACAATTTTAAATTTATCGCATGCACCTGCACACCAACATTTTTCCACGTGACGCCAAAATTTAGCGCGTGCACCAGCACACCAATATTTTTCTGCATAGTGCCCAAAATTTAGTGCACACACCAGTAATTCAATATTTTTCTATGCAGAGCCAAATTTTAGCGCGCGTACCCGCACGCCAATACCTTTCCGTGTAGATCCAAATTTTAGCGCGCGTACCCGTATGCCAATATTTTTCCGCGCAGAGCCAAATTTTAGCGCGCGTACCCGCACGCCAATATTTTTCCATGCAGATCCAAATTTTTACATATCGCAAGATTTTTATTGTGCATCACGCATTTTTAGTGTTCCTACCTGCGCACATTCATTTTTATGTGCATCAATTCCTCGTGAATTCCGTTGCAGAAATTGGGGCTTTTGCTTAACTTTTTCCCAATTTCTACTATTGACATTCTGCAACTATGAAATTTATTCAATTTCACCCTAATAATACCAATTCAACCTCCGCAACAACAAATCATTGTGGGTTGACATTTCTGGAACAAATTTTTCCCACAATCAATTCACGAATTGAGAATTTTAACTTCTAATCTCGCTCCAACTGTCATGGTTTCACTGTAACTTCAAATTCGACCAATTCTAGGTCTGAATTTGCTAGAACATATATTAAATCAATAATATCTCACCACATGGACGAATTTCTCAATTTTCCCATGAGTTTAACAACAAAAATTGGGGCTTTTTTCCAATTCCGCACCGTTGCTTCTAAATGTTTCCATGGACGCTCTGTAACTTGAAATTTGGCCACTTCGAAATCAATCCTCTGTGAAATTTCTCTTCAACTCAACTTTCTCGGCCCATCCAGGCTCAATGTTGAAAACTAAAGCTCTGATACCATATTGTAACATCCCCAACCACCCAGGATGGGCCATTCTAATCTAGAGAACCCTTTTGTTTTCTCCGTTGAACATACTGTAACATACCCAACATCCAACTGAGCTATGCTACATAAATTTTTTGAACTACATGCAATTACATTATATACACACAAAACTCTTATGGAACTTTATATATAAAATGTAAACAGACAAATAAATTTTGTAAATGCATGGATTCATAGTGAAATAGAAGTAAACGTATACATGAAACATATACAAGAAACACCCATAAATATAGAGACAATTATAACCACACATAGGATAAACCCATAAAAATAAACACATAAATAATAATGCAACATGTAAATTTATCACACAATTGACACTTATCTTGGTAATAATATCACCAACTGCGTGAATACCTTCCATAAACCTTCCATCCTTAGACCACACTGCTCATCACTCTCAGCAGCGGGTCACCCCCGAGTTGGTACTAAACTCCACCTGAGTAAAGGGATTCCTAACTAGGCTAACGACTCATAGACAACAGGAAATACTCTGTCACAGGTGCCCACTCAAATTAGTAGCCTATAGTCCCTCATTACCCATGTTGTAACCTAGGTATACATCCCTTGCCTCTCCTCTCTTTTTCCCTATGCCTTCATCAATTTTTCATTTTTTAGGTTGGTTAAGTCAATTTCCCACTACTGAGTGTCTTAGACCTTATTCATTTTTTAGTCTTTGTGCATTTATGTTTCTGTTTCTCTAGGAGGTTAAAATACATGTCATATTTGTTTCATAATGATTTTCATCACGTATTGGGCTCACCGCAGGTCTACCAATCCTTTTTAATGCGCAGGAAATGCCAGTGCACACGATGCAACAATCCAGAGCAGCAAATTTTCGGCTCAGACTGTGGGAACAGAAAGGTAAACTTTCAATGGTAAAGATCCACCAATCAAATCATAGATCAATGGGTCTCGTCCATTTGGGGGGTCCGAGTAAGTAGTTTTCCAACCACATTCCCTACATAACATGGCAACTCCTCAAGAACTCAGACCCCCCC
>ML804705.1:457254-476670 GCA_009831015.1 Picea engelmannii
AATTCATTTACCGCCTACCCCCCCTACGATTTCCTCCCGGTTTGTTTTCAATACCGCCTCCTCTCTCCTTTTTCCACCTTTTCTCCACCCACTTCCCAATCTACTCACACCTCATCTCACTATGCCATCTGTCTTCACACATCATCTACCCTCCCGTCCATTCATCCCGTCTCCCGATTGGATGCTCGCCTCCCGTCTCCCCTCATGCCCAATGGGACGAAAACCATTCTAGCGAAGATACTTCACATGTATAGATGGCATATGATGAGGTCAATACAGAGTGCGGTTGGCTTCTGAAATCTCAGGCATAGAGAGAGAGAGAGATAAGTCTCAATCACAGGTCGATGCAGATTAGTTCCAAAAACACTGCAGAAAACTCTTCTCATGTAGCTGGTTATCTCCAATGGACTCCAACAACTCGCAGACACGACATCGTTCAACACAGAGATATTCTCTGTCACTCTGAGGCCCATTTTCGGCCACTCATTTCCTCCAGCACATGCATCAATTCTATCGCAGAGACAATAGTAGTTTTATTTGATTAAGTCCAGCATTTTCCTAGATTAAATGCAAGAGTGGTCTTTTGTGTGTGATAAGAACCACTCTTCCTAATTAATTCCAGTATCTTAGTGGAGTTAATAATTTGTTTTACGAATAGTTCCCTAAATTGAGGTCTTAGTCCCCTAAAGACGAGAGCCTCTGCAACTATTTTAAATAGTTAGTTTTTGGATATTGTAAAGGTTAGATTTTTTGAGGAAAGAATAACAATACAACATACTGGTTGGACTCATTTTATGCATGCATTAAATATCTCTACTTGGTGAACATACTCTTGATGACAATGTTTCGTTCAACTCTTCATGTGTTTTCATTCTTATCTTGAATATAGTTTTTGATTTGTGCAACGTACATTTCATTTCCTTTCAGCTATTGTATGACTTATTTTTACTGATATGGAACCTGTCAAACATCTAATGCTTGGGTGAAGATTTGTCTTCTCCAACCTATGGGAGTTATTTTGTTTTGATACATGTTTGATGTCTTGAAATGATATTTTAAGTATTTAACTTATTACAACAGATTATTCATTGAGTAGTTTTTTGTTTCCCTCTGTTTTCTATTATTTCACTGGTCTGTCATTAGTGTGCCATCAGCCAAGGAGGGCCCTCATCCATATCGTTTTTCTAGACCAACATTGCCTTTGTCTTGATAGAATAACCCTCTGACCAACCAACAAAAATTTAAAAGAAGAAATCATTCTAAACTAATAGGTGGCCTAGCTTTTCCCTTTATCGGTCACGTGCAGACCTTAGGACCAACATCTTATGGTGTCGTTGTCGGGGAATGGAGTAATGAAATATATTTCCCTGGGAGAATGACAATTGATCATCTCTAACCTTTGATGGTGAATACAGATTAGACATAGACAGACTGCCATCTTTCACTTGGCGACTTCACTGAGTAAAATTTAAAGAAGAAATATTGGCGCCCAGAAAGGGATTCAACAAATCCAAATCTGAAAACAGCAAAGCCAATAACGCTAATTCTAACCCTGAGAATAACACAGTAGGCTCTGAACTATAAAAGCAACTAACAAAATCCACTATAGCTCATAGATACACTTCCCCCCTTAAGGGAAAAGCTGCACACTAAGAGAATACTTTGAACCATCATCACGAGCAACTTGAATTTGCTAGCCTTGAGAGTCATATTTCCAAAGGGGCTCAGACATATCCTACTCCTAATTCCAATTCAACATACAGTCATGCATCCACTGCTATATCTCCCATAAATTTGCAGATTCCTATTGTTCAAGCCATGGCCGTTAATAGGATGGATGTCATAATTGTTGCTAGATATACACCCTTAGTGCTACCTGTAGTTTTACATGCACTCCCAACCATAGATTACATGAAATATCTTCCAATATATAATGGGGAAGGTGAAATAATTGTTGAAGAGCATTTGGTAGCCTTTTACAGTTTTGCAAACAATTTTAACATTGATTATTCATATGTGTGGATGAGGTTGTTTGTACAGAGTTTGGATGGGGAGGTAAGAAAATGGTTAAGAAGTCTTCCTCCAGCCTCCATTGTCGATATTGAGACGTTGGATGAAGCTTTCATAAATCAATGGGGAGATAGGAAATATTATCTCTATTACATCACTAAATTTGGGGTTCTAAAGAGAAAAACTGGTGAATCTATTTCAAACTTCACCAAGAGATTCAATAAAATGTATGGTAGAATCCCAGATGAAATCAAACCAACGGAGGACTCTGCCAATATAAATTACGCTAATGCATTTGATGCAGAGTTCTCCCTCCTCCTGAGAGAGAGAATATCAACCACACTGTTATCCATGTAGGAAGAAACCATCGAAGTTGAATCTAATATTTTGGCATTAGAAATATTAAAGACTAGATCTGATAAAGAGAAGAAAAAATAGAGAGAGGATGCCCCTACCTCCTCTAACCCAGCTACATCTAATCCCTAACTTGAGGAGATTACCAAGACTTTGAAGGATCTGAATTTTGAGATAGCTAAGCTAAAATGGGAATCCAAATAACCAAACATAACTTTTCAAGGGGCCGGTAATAAAAATCATAACCAATTCAGAAGGCCTAATGATGCTCCTCAAGTAATGCAGAGAGAAAGGATAAATGTTGATGATCAAAGGGTGATGACCCCTTTCCAAAACAATCAGATTGAGGAGATAGATGCGAACAATGATGCTGTGGACGACACTGTTGTGCTTTTCAATGAGACATATTATTATACCAGTCATTTAACACAACAAGAATATGAGGTAGCTCAGTTTCAAATCAATTGGATGATCAGATAGGGGAAGAGGGAGTTATTCAAGTTCAACCCAAGGAGAAATACGATTTGAGGATGAGAAATGGAGCTTCCTGTTAGTCTCTGTTTTTGTCTTGGTTTAGTGAGAAACCCTTATCCTAAACCCTTCTTATCTACACTTCATTTTCTGTTTCCAGTTGATTTGAATTTTTATTTTTAGTGTCTTGTGGTTTGCATTACAGTTTTTGGATAGTTTATTTGAGTTTGATTTTGAAAGACATGGTTTTAAAACGAGGTGTCACCTTATATGCCTGTTTGAATTTCAAACTTTCAAAATTTTCTAAGTCATTAATAACGCTACAGGAATAAGGCTATTCCCATAGCACCAAAATAATCATGCCTTGATACATGCATGCCATCCAGATTTTGTTATGATGACATTAATCGTGGGTTGAGAGTTCGCATGTGTCCACGAAATCTTGGAAATCATTTGCAAATTCAACCGTTTCATAATCCGATCGCTGTGTACCCGCGCATGACTCATTTTAAATCATCCATTTCTCAATGATCATTATATTATACCTGTTCGATTTTGCTGAATTCAGGTGCAGATATTCGCTCAAAGGAACGATATACACTAATAGATTGCAGGTGGCAAATTTGGAACCTGAGGGCGCTAGTTTCAGAATTGTGTTTTGATGGCGCCAAAGAAGAGCGGACAGGTTGTCATAATAGAACCAGAGGGTGCCGAACTTCTTGAAGCCTATCCTAAGATGGCTCAAAGGTTCATAGATGTTGGGTGGTTTGAATTCCTTACCACTTTCCAGGGTTATGATGAGGAGGTCTCCATGGAATTCGCTCTGAATTTTGATGGTCACGAGGTGGAAATTGGTAAGATGCTGATGCTAGTGACAGAGAAGACTATTACAAAGGCTTGCAGGTTGGTGGTTGGAGGAGAAAGATGGTGGAAGAAAGAGCATGTGGTTACATAGTTTGTAAACCAATTCCTGCTTCCAGATAAGAAAAATCTGGATTGGAAAAGGGGAATACCTTGTAGCTGGATTCGACCCGAATGGTACACGGCTTTGATCATGATCCACAGGTATATCACCTGCGAAGGTAGATTCTCACTGGTCTATATCTACCACATCAGGATACTAATGTATTTAAATGGTGATTACCCTTTAAATATCCCTTATTTTCTACTCAAAAGCTTGACAAAGATGTCAAAGAGAGTGCAGTCACTCTCCACCAATGCTAAGAGCAGTCTGTTCCATCAAGTCCTAATTAAAACCTTAGTCATGTTTTCTTTGAGTGAATTACAAAAGCCCTCGAGCTGGCGCACACAATCTTTAAACCCTAACACTCAGTCCAATAAGCAGAAGAAAGGAAAAGGGAGAAATACCGTTACACAGAGCCGAGATATTTTCAATGAAACCCTTGTGAAAGAGGAGATGTTTGATATCAGGGTGACCAGGAGGAGCAGAAGTAAAATACCTAGGTGGGATCCAGAAATTGAAACATTTTCTGAAGAAGATGTTAAAGGGGAAAATGATTCAGATAAATATCTTGATGCTCAAACTACAATCAATCTTGAAACGCCATCAACCAGTAGAAGGGGTGCTGCAACCAAAGGGAAAAGGGTTAAAGGTGTGTTTGTATCACATAAACCTAGAAGGAATTCTACTAGGGTCACCAACAAGTATAGACTGAAGTCAAAGGCCATGTTTAATCCATCAATCAAAGAAGAAAACATCATAGTCATCGAAGATGACTCTGAGAATGCTGAAGCAAGTACCAAGAAAAGGGAAAATAGAACTTCACTACCTAAGAAACCAGTCAACAAAGTAAAAATAATTATTTCACCATCTACATGACCTGTAACAAGAGCTTCAACCAGATTAGAAAAAGATAAAGAGATGGCTAAAGGTATCAATGAAACCCCTGAGGATAAACATGATCACTTTGAAGACTCAAGTCACATATCAGATGTGCCTGAAGCTATAGATTCAACGAGTTCTGATGAAGAACATAGCTCGGGATTAGTCTCAAAGTACCAAGTTAAAGAAAAAGAACCTAAAGTTGCCTTAAACCTGAATGAACCTGCACCTTTTGAAGAATGCTTAGGATTCAGATTTAAAATCAGAACTGATAAAGAAAGGATCAAGGAATTTTAGAAAACAATAAGACAATTAAAGAAAGAAAAGGCATAGATAGAATAATGGAATGCTCGCCAGCAAGAAAGGATTCAGGGTTTTAAAAAGAAGAAGAAAGAGAAAAGGGCATTGCTCAAATAAATCAGGGAGATTAATTTCAGACTCTATTGGCACAATGTCGTGCTTACCACAAAGCTCAAACAGAAAAATGCTAAAGCTACTGCTGTGATTATATCCTAAAGGTGACATGGAAATTTGCTACAATCATGATTTAAATGTTTTCCAGGAAATATGGCAAAGCATTCTCATTTTTGGTCAGTGAGATGCTAAGACCTTGATCTATTTTACAAAATCAAACTAAATTCCTATTTTGTAGAGTCAAATGTAAATGCTTGCAATATTTTGAAAATATCAAGCTGTTGAGCTGTGATCTATTTTGGGATTGTAGAAGATCTTTTTGAGTGAACTACCTTAGTAGATAGATACTATTCGAATCTAGTCATTAAAGCTATACCAGATGATAGGATCTCGAAGTTGTATAGATAGTTTAAATAGGCAGAGGAAATACTATGTGATGATCGAAAAATTGGAGATCTAGGGGACCTTTTTGTGAAGCTCATTGTATAAGGAATTTATGTTCAATTTGACACTTAATAGCAAAGGCATATGGATGGTTAGACCCTCTTTTTTCTACTTTGTTATTTCTTTATTCATGCTTGAATTCATTATTTAGATTGCAATGCTTTTTGATTCTTGACTGTTAATTTATACAGTGAAAATTTTACTGTAGAGATAATTTTCAAGTTTTGATATCAAGCTGATAGTCTTGTTTCTTTATGAAATTTTGAGACGAGAATTCATGTGAAGTTGACAAATTGAAGACTTCGTCTTCCTTTTTTTTCTTAAATTGGTTTAATCCATCTATGTGTCTACCTATTATTCAGCCAATGGGATATGCTATGTTCTGATCTTGATTTTCATGTCATGCTGTAACCTTGAGCCAATTTTCAACCACCCTACAAAAAACCAAATCATAAAACCTTAAAAAATACTTTGCAATAAACGAATGATGCCCTAGCTTTCCCTCTCACATTCAAGTGCAACTTTAGGGACTAACACTTCCAAAGCCACTACCTCTGATCAAAGAAAACAAGCATAAGCTCCTCCCAAGCCGAATCCAAATAAAGGTATGCCATCTGAAACTCAGTCATATCCACTATCAAAACCTCTTTCCCCTGAAACAATGGAAGTTTATAAGCCACCAACCTATTTAATCCTGGAACATGAGATGAGCAAAATCAATAATCCTGTCCCTTTGACATAATTGTTAAAAAACAAAACTTTCAAGAAATCCATCATAAAATTTATGCAACCATTTCCTTGTAGTGTATATTCTGATGTCATTAGTCTACAGGATGAAAACCTAGCCATTACTGTGGGTCCACACATTGAGGATGGCTCTGATGCTTCTCCTCCTTTCTATATATCTCTGAATGTCCATGATAAGATCCTGCACAACTATCTTATGGACTCAGGATCCTCTCACAATGTCGTGCCCAAAGTTGTTATGGAAGAACTAGGTCTAGAGATTACCAAGCCTTACCAAGACCTGTATTCCTTTAATTCTAAGAAAGTAAAATGCCTGGGATTGATAAAGGATATGGTGGTTTCTCTAGCACAATTACCCATGAAGAGTGTAGTGATGGACATTGTGGTGGCCGACATCCCCCCAAAGTTTGGCATGCTGTTATCCAGAACTTGGGCTAAGAAGGTTGGAGGATAATTGCAAATGGACCTCACATATGCCACCATTCCTTTGTTTGGTGGTGAGCACATGAGGCTATACAAAGAGGTAAGGTTATCCTACATAGTTAGTGATCATCAAGACCCAAGAAATCACCCCATTTATGTCGTTGAGGATGGGATTGGTTCGTCTATTTTTCATTTAGATGATTATGAACCTGAAATATCAGTGAGCCAACACATAGATCAGCCAATGACTAGTCTACAAAACAAGGCGTGAAAGATGTTTTTCAATGGATCTTCATCAAAAGAAGGATTTGGTGCAGGTATTCTCCTCATTTCCCCTTCAGAAGAAGTTATAACCCTTTCTTATAAGATGAATTTTGAGACTACTAACAATATAGCTAAATATGAATCTCTGGTACTGGGATTGAGGGCTGCCAAAGACATGGACATTTATTGTTTAGCAATTTTTGGTGATTTTGAGTTAGTCATCAATCAAGTGAGGAATGCCTATCAAGCTAAGCAGCAGAGGCTCAAGCAGTATAGAAATGAGGTATGGGATTTGATTGATAATATTTTTCTAGAATTTAACATTTCTTTCACTCCCAGAGAATAGAATCAGAAGGATGATTCTTTGGCCTTAGCTTCCATCATGTTCAGGCCTCCCATTGGCCCAAATATTAAATATCAGGTGGAAATCAAACATAGAAAAACCATACCAGACAACATAAAGCACTGACAAGTCTTTAGTGATGATTTAGAGCTGCAAATATTTCTACACACCATTTATGAATTCTCCAATATCTCAATTGATAAAGGAAGTCAAGAAGATGAAAATGAGAAATTAGAAGATCGACAATCCTCTCATCTGCTAAAGACAGTGGTTGATCATGATATTGTCGAGATGAAAACCAATCACATTCCAAGATGACTAGTGCCATTGGAAAGATTGTTCGACAACAATGATGTTTATAAACGAATTTCCATGAAGAATCAAGAAGAGGTGGTGATAGAGTGAAATATTGGGACCACTGAGAATCCCAAGATCATCAAGTTGTCCAAAGCATTAGCTGCAGATAAAAAAGATAGGTATGTCAGTCTCATTAAAAAGTTTGCTGATACTTTTGCATGGTCCTATGAATATTTGAAGACATTTGATACTGATAGAATCTAGCACAATATCCCTCTAAAAACTGGCTCCAAGCCATTCAGATAGAATATTATACAATTTAATCCCATGTTAATGTCTATAATTGAGAGAGAGCTAAAAAGGATGTTGGATGCCAAGATTATTGTACCATTGAGGTATTCAAATTGGGTGGTCAACTTAGTGTCTGTAAGGAAGAAGAGTGGAAGATACACTTATGTGTTGATTTCATAAATCTAAACAAGTGTTCTTTGAAGGACAATTACCCGCTCCCCAAGATGGATCATATTTTACATAGGGTGGTAGGTGCATATAGAATTTCCTTGTTGGATGGATACTCTGGTTATAACCAGATAACAGTTTGTGAGGAAGACAAAGAAAAAACAACAATCACCACCCCATGGGAGACATTCATGTATGACAAGATGCCCTTTGGGCTCATGAACGCAGGGGCCACTTTTCATAGGGCCATGGACATTGCTTTCGTGGGGGAAAGGGACATATTTATGGTCATATACTTGGATGACATTACCATTTTCTCCAAGACCGATGATGAACATTTGCATCATTTGGATCAGGTTTTCAAGAAATGCAGGAGGTATGGGATATCTCTCAACCCTAGTAAGTCTCATTTTTCCATGCCAAAAGGAAAGCTCCTGGGCCACATCATATCAACGGAAGGCATAAAAATTGATCCAAATAGGGTTTGTTCCATTCAACAAATTTGTATACCCAGAAACAAAAAGGTTGTCCAATATTTTATTGGTAAGATAAACTTCCTCAGGCGTTTTGTGCCAAATTTTGCTGAAATTTTGAAGCCTATTACTAACATGTTGAAGAAAGATGCTATGATAAAATGGCCCTCGAAGGAAAAATCATCTTTCCAAACAATAAATCAATATTTAGTCGAAGCACGTGTATTATCTAGCCCTGACTATACCAAAGAGTTCTTCATCTTTTCCTTTGCCTCAAAGGAAACAATTGTTGTTGTACTGTTGCAAAAAAATGAGGAAGGGCATGAGCAACCAATAGCCTTTTTCAGTAGAGCCCTCTGAGATGTTGATCTCAAGTATGATATATTATAGAAGTAGGCTTATGCACTGGTCAAAGCAATCAAGGCCTTCAGGGTTTATGTGCTACAGTATAGCATAACGACATTTGTTCCTAGCAATAGTGTCAAAGAGATTCTGGTCTAGCCAGACAGCAAGGGGAAGAGAGGAAAATGGATTGTCAATATATTGGAGTATGATTTACACATAAATCCCACCAAGATGATCAAGGGGAAATGACTGGCCAAATTCCTATCGGAATCAAACTGCAAGGTGCTAGAGTTTCACCAAATCTTCACCCAATCAGATGCACCCATCATACAACCTGGACAAGACAACTTACAAGTATTTGAAAAATATTCCTCTTCACCTTGGTATAAAAACATCATCTATTTTCTACAACATTTTGAATGTCCACTAGATGTGAAGAAGGCAAAGGCCAGGTCTCTCAAGTTGAAAGCCATCAAATTTTTCATTTCAAATCAAAGCTTGTATTGGAGGGATCCTACTGGCATTCTGTTAAAATGCCTTGATGGAGATGAAGCTAAACAAGTCACAACAAAAATGCACAAAGGAGTGTGTGGAGGGAACTAGCATTGGAAGGCTACAAAGCTCAAGATACTGAGGGTAGGATACTACTGGCCCACCCTTTTCTCTGATGTGTTTGCCACTGTTAGATCCTGCAACAAATGCCATATGTTTGCAGGGAAACATAAGTTACTATCACTACCCCTGAAACCTATCAAAGCCACTAGTTCGTTGAGGCAATGGGGGTTAGACTTCATAGGAGAAATAAATCCACCCTCTAGTGGACAACACAAGTGGATCCTCATTTCCACCGACTACTTCACCAAATGGATTGAGGTTGTGCCTACCAGGAATGCCACTGACAATGTAATCATGAATTTCCTGGAGACTAATATTTTTGTGAGATTTGGTTGCGCCAGTAAGCTTGTAACAGACAATGCCCAATAATTCAAGTCCAAAGCCACGATTGACTTCTGTGGTAGTCACAACATTTCCTTGACACATTCCACACCCTATTACCATCAGGTAAATGGCCTGGTAGAATCATCAAACAAGACTCTCATTAGGATCATTAAAAAGTTGTTGACTGAAAGCAAGAAATCTTGGGACTCTAAACTCAAATATTCCTTATGGTTTGACGTGATCAACACTAAGAAGTCTCTAGGAACCTCACCATTCTTTCTTGTTTATGGAATATACATTATTTTTCCTACTCGGATCGGTATACAAGTCCTGAAATTCTTGCAGGAGGACATTGAGGAACCCAATGACATCCAAAGGAGAATATTTCAGATTATATAAGTTTAGCAAAGAAGAGAAGCACTAGATCAGAGGACAGAAGCATACTAGAATAAGATCAAAGTAGCCTTTGATAAGAAAACCAAGAAAGAGATTTTTCAGGAAGGTGACTTGGTTTTGAGGTGGGATTCCATAAGGGACGACAATTCCAAGCACGATAAATTAAACAACCTATGGTTTGGCCCTTTTATGGTAATTGAAGTTCTAGACAACAACACATTCATCCTGCAAAATCTAGATGATACATAGATCTTTGGAGGCCTGATAAATGGGCACTTCTTGAAACACTATTTTGATTGAGAATGGGGGAAGGTCCCTCTTGTATCATATATGATTTCCTTTATTGTTGTTTTTTATTAGTTAGTTGTGTCTTAATAAAGAATCCATATCCCAACAAGGAACTGGGGTGTAGTTTCATTTTTTAATTCAACAAAATGCATGGCCGAGGGACAATAATAGATACAGAGGGCTGACAGACATAAACGAGGGTAAGTGATGAAAGGTAAGAGAATTTATCTAATCTCAAGGCACCGATGTACAGTTCTTAGCACCTCACAGGGACGAGTTATCCCCAGTTGGAGCCAATGTTGTGATCTAGGTCTACATCCCCTACCTCTCCTCTCTTTTTCCCTTTTCCTTCATCAATTTTTCATTTTTCTGGTTGGTTAAGTCAATTTCCCACTACTGAGTGTCTTGGCCCTTATTCGTTTTTGAGTCTATTTCTGTTTCTGTTTCTTTGGGAGGATAAAATACATGTCATATTTGTTTCAGAATGCTTGTCATCATGTACTGGGCTCACCACAGGTCTACCAAGCCTTTTCTATGCACAGGAAATGCCCATGCACACGACACAACAATCTAGAGAAACAAATTTCACGCTCAAACTGTGTGAATAGACAAGTAAAATTTCAATAGTAAATATCCACCAAGCAAATCATATATCAATGGCTCTCATCCATTCAGGTTCCAGAATCACGTGGATTTTAATATCAAGTTCGAAGTACTGAGTTGTCGAAGAGCCGAATGTCGAAGACCTGAAGAGATGAATTCCCAAGAACCTGACACGTCTCTTCGATGATTTTCCTTTGGGAGTTCTCCGAGATTAACATTCATAAAATCTCGAAGTCCTGAAGCCTGGATTTTTGAAGTGAATCTAGACCATTCATCGGTCACAACATGTGGCAATAGATCATTCACTTCGGGGATTTTCCTTCGGGATGTTTTCAGGTTTCACATTCGAAATTCCTGAAGAGCTTAAATCCTGAAGTCACGAATCAAATTGGGACCATACATCAACAGAGTCACGTGGAAGCAGATTGTCCACTTCAGGAGTTTTCCTCCGGGAGATATTCATGCTTCACATTTGAAACTCCTGAAGCCCAAATTTCCAAAGAGAATATAGACCATTCATCCATCATGGCATGTGGCAATGGATCATTCACTTTAGAGATTTTCATCTGGGAGATTCTTCATGTTTCACATTCAAAACACCTGAAGCCTGAAAGTCTGAAGTGAATCTGGACCATTGGTCCCAGGTCAACGAGAACCGTCGAACCTCACAGAAGGTAAATGTCACCTAGATATCGGGTCATGATCATATCGACGACTGTAGTTCATTGCAGGGACACAAACTGCTCGAGTGTTAATTTTCATAAGTGGTCCCTCAATTGGAACGATGGTATTTTTTGAAGGGTATGTGGTAGCTTGTAGTGGATTGCGGCCCCAAAGGTGGTCTGAATCCAAACCACCCTCAAAATCTGCCGCAATCACATGCTTGAATGACATCATATCACTGTGTCACCTCCACGTCACCTCCACTCATCCACTCACTACTCTCGCTCTTCTCACCACATGATACTTGTCCTCCGTTAACCCCCACGTTGATATCCATTGGCGGTGGCCCACCTCTCCAGATCAACGGTCCTTATTGCAACTCAGACCCCCCTGACCATTCTACCTTTAATGGTGGGGGCGCGGGTCCAAGTAAGTATTTTTCCCACCGCGGGCCCTACCTAACATGGCTTATCCTCAAGAAATCGGACCCCCCCTCTCTAATCCACTTATTGCCTACCCCCCTCCGAGTTCCTCCTGGGTTGTTTTTCAATACCGACTCCTCTCACCTTTTGCAACTTGTGGTCCACTCACTTCCCAACCTACTCATACCTCCTCTCAATGTGCCATATGTCTTCACACATCATCTACCCTTGCGTCCATTCATCCTATCTCCCGATTGGATTCTTGCCTCCCGTATCCCCTCATGCTCGATGGGCCGACAACCATTCCAACGAAGATACTTCACAGGTATAGATGGAATTTGACAAGGTCAATACAGAGTGTGCTTGGCTTCTGAAATCTCAGGCATAGACATAGAGCTAAGTCTCAGTTACAGGTTGACGCATATTAGTTCCAGAAACACTGTAGAAAACTCTGCTCATGCAGCTGGTTATCTCAAGTGGACTCCAACAACTTGCAGACACACCATCATTCAACACAGATCTCTTCTCTATCACTCCAAGGCCCATTTTCGGCCACTCAATTCCTCCAACACATGCATCAGTTCTTTTGTAGAGACAATAGTAGTTTTATTTGATTAAGTCCAACATTTTCCTAGATTAGATGAAAGAGTGGTCTTATGTGTGTGATAAGAACCACTCTTGCTGATTAATTCCAGTATCTTATTGAAGTTAATAATTTGTTTTATGAACAGTTCCCTAAATTGAGGTCTCACTCCCCTAAAGACGAGAGCCTTTGTAATTCTTTTAAATAGTTAGTTTTTGGATATTGTAAAGGTCAGATTTTTTGAGGAAAGAATAGAAATACAACATACTAGTTGGACTCGTTTTATGCATGGATTAAATATCTCTACCTGGTGAACATAATCTTGATGACAGTGTTTCGTTCAACTCTTCATTTGTTTTCATTCTTATATTGAATACAAATTTTTATTTGTGCAAGGAACATTTCATTTCCTTTCATCTATTGTCTAACTTATTTTTATTGATATGTAACCTGTCAAACAACTAATCCTTGGGTGAAGATTTGTCTTTTGCAACCTATGGGAGTTATTGTGTTTTGATACATGTTTGATGTCTTGAAATGATATTTTAAGTATTGAACTTCTTACAACAGATTATTCATTGAGTAGTTTGTTGTTTCCATCTATTTTCTATTATTTCATTGGTCTGTCATTAGTCTTCCATCAACTAAGGAGGGCCCTCATCCGTATCGTTTTGCAACCCAACGTTTCCTTTGTCTTGATAGAATAACCCTCTGACCAACCAACAAAAAGTTAAAATAAAAAATCATTCTAAAATGATAGGTGGCCTAGCTTTGCACTTTAGTAGTCAAGTGCAGACCTTAGGACCAACACCCCACATGCATGTCCCACCCTAGGAAGTGTGCCCCTTCTCTTCTCAATAGTACTTCGGCTGCCCCACTTCCTTTTTGGGCTTCATCAATAGGATAGACAGGAAGTCTCAGAGCCATGTAGCTGCAGTTTAACATCTTCAGGAAATCAATTCCCAACAATTCTCTCACCTAGAGAGGAATTGCGCACGGGCCTGACAACCCGCCTCTTCAATATCCCATGTTCCTGACAACCCGTTTCTTCAGTCCAACTCCCAAGCTAGCCAACTACAAAAACATGTATGGCTATGGATACAAGTTCATGTACAGTGACATGAGAGTACAGACGATAGCTCAATGAGTGTGTGAATGATCATGGATGATTGACTGGATGACTGAATGAACGAAGGAATGATGGGCAGAATGATGGGAAATGAACTAAGTCCAAACAATATGTATGCATGTCCCCAACTTGACACTTGTCATGTTGGGAGATACTTTGGCCCACTTGTCCCCATCCTTAGAACTTAGGATAAAATAATTATCCTTACTTTATGATTTAAAGAATATTAATATAATATTCCTTTTTGGCTTAAGCTCCCTATATTATCCCTTTGTATTAACCTTTAGTCCCCACCCTTTCACTAACTTGTGGATTTTAGACCCCCATACTCTTTTATCATGGTTGGTTTGTGCGCAACGATGTATTTTACATTAATTCTGAGACCTATAAAAAAGTAGGTGCACTGGCCTTTAACATCTAGGCTCTCCAACCTAATAATCACAAAACTAGCTCACCAACCTATAAAACACAACATATACATAAAGGCTCACTTGCCTCAAAATCACACACACTTAATTTGTTGTGCATTGTATCCTGCAATGTGCACACTTCCTCATTTTACTGCACAATACATGCACGCACTATGCCATGAAAGGTGCATACAAAAAAAAATGATATCAAACAACTCACCAACTTAAGTACATTTTCATTTACATTACAATTGGGTTCGGCCTAGGGATATTACACTTTCCACCCGACTGTAGTGAGACTCCCAAATTATATTTGCTCGCTCACTTGATGGAACAGAGAGATAGACCAAATGGAACAACAACTCGTATTGAAGATGAAAATAAATGACAACTGTGTTTGTTCCCAACATATGGTAGATAGTGGTGAAGGGGATATATTGTTTGTAGAGTTGGGTCCATCCAAAGGTCTCATGTTTGTAGGAGTGTAGCACTGTGGTTAGTGTGACAATTGGAGGTTGACTGAGGAAGTCAATGACGTAGTTGGTACTCCATGTCTTATACTTGATGTTGAGATGGAACTACTGCAAGTATTTCAATCACTTATGATGGAGGTCATTCTACAATTTTCCTTGTGTTTGCATGAACTACAAAGGCTTATGATCAATGTGGATGACTATTTCCTTCCCAAGAATGTAATGCCTCCACTCATGGCAGGATTGTACAATGGAGTACATTTATTTTTCATAAGTGGGGTACTTACAAAAAATATCTGATAACGTCTCCCTATGATAGGCCATGGGATGCCCATGTTGAGTGTGAAATTCTCCCACAACATAGTCTGAAGTATATGCCTTAATTTCAAAAGGCAACTATAGGTAGGGTAATGAGAGCATCGGGGATAAGCACAAGCACTAATTCAAATCATCGAATTCTTTCTGTTGTGACTAGCCCCACACAAATTTTTCCTTGCCACCACCCCTGGTCACTTGGCTAAGGGCCCATGCAATGTGGGAGAATCCCAACATGAACCTATGATAGAAATTGGCAAGGCATAAGAATCTTCAAATCTCAGTGAGTGTGGTTGGGGTTGGCCATTCATATATGACCTAGATCTTGGATAGATCGACATGCACCCCATGCTCATAAAAAATGTAGCCTAGGTTCTGGACCATGTTCATGCTGAAGGAGATTTTTTCCAAATTTTCATATAGCTTGTGTTTCCTGAAGATTGTGCAGAACCCGCTAAATGTGATGCAAGTGTTTCACTCAATTCTTGTTGAAGACGAGGATGTCATCCAAATACACCACCAAAACATAATTGGTGAAAGGACACAAGATATCAGCCATCATCCTCATGAAATTTATTGGGGCATTTGTTAAGCCAAAGGGCATGACCAACCATTAAAAAATACCTTCTTTGTACTTGAAGGCAGTATTCCATACATTGGTCTACTTTATTTGGACTTGGTGGTAGATAGACTTTAGATTGATCTTACTGAAGTATTTGGCCCCCTTGAGCTGGTCAAGGTGATCGTTGATTCAGGGAATTGGGTATCGGTTCCTGATTGTGATATTGTTTAGGGCCTGACAATCAATGCGGAGTCTCCACGACTCGTCTTTCTTTTGCAAAAGCATGAATGGGATTCCACAAGGTGATGAGCTTGGGAGGATATGCCAATTTTCGAGCATCTCTCGGATATGGCACTTGATTTCCTCAAATTTGAAAGAGAGTGGCAATATATTGACCCATTGGGTAGAGGTACACCAGGTGTCTAATCGATTGAGTGCTTGATATGACAGTGCAGATGTACCCTGGTGGGTGAGGAGAATATGTCTTTTAATCTTCCACGACCTTATCCACTTGCTTCTATTGTGTGGAGAGAGATATCGCGGAGGCCATGGATGTGGCTGAAAACTTCTGCTCATTTTGAGTGAAAACCATGAAGAGGACAAACTTCCTGGTCTGAGATATGTCCTTTCTACATTGCTTGGTGGAGATAAAGAAAACTAATAATTTTCTATATA
The DNA here is from genome assembly GCA_009831015.1 of Picea engelmannii. Lineage (NCBI taxonomy): Eukaryota > Viridiplantae > Streptophyta > Pinopsida > Pinales > Pinaceae > Picea > Picea engelmannii. The sequence continues at coordinate 473,600 of ML804705.1, forward strand.
ATTCTATGTCCAAAGTAATAATAACACTACAAGGCCTAGACTCATATACAACATGACGTTTCCATAAATAAGGTTGTCCCAAAAGAACACCACAAACTTAAAGGGGGGAAACATCACACAATACCTCATCTTTGAAGGGATTGATGTTGTAGGCCAAGTGACACTATTGGTGGATGCATAGATCACTCCCTTAGGAGAGTCATCTGATGGTGTACAAATGCGGATGTGGTGTTGTTGGCAGAGCCAACCACTTGATGACCTCTATTGAGATGAGGTTATTTTGGCTACAACTATAGACAATGAAGTGCAACATATTACCCTTCACCCACATATGTGAATGAAAGATGTGCTCACCTTCCTCTCGTTCATCAGGTTTGTTGGGTTGGACCTTGGAGGTGGTAGCAACAGTGGCACTAGGTTCTCCATCAATGATTTGTATCCCTTTTTCTTGTTCTGGTTATGACTCATAGTCAGATCCTGCATCTGATTCAAATACTTTCACCTCGACCACCAATGACTTCTTTGAGTGACATTCAACGGTGTTATGCTAGGGGCTCTTATGGAACTCACACCATTTCCTAGTGTCTTTATTTGTCTTCCCATTGTCCTTCTTTGTTTTTATTTTGGAATGGTTGTCCTGAGGTTGTCCATCCTTTCTCTACCCTTTTCTCTCTGGGTTTGGGCCACCTTTTCTCTGCTTATGATGTGAGGGGTTTATAGACCCAAAATTCCACATCTTCTATTTAAGCTTCTCCTTGATTTTGACAACATATCGATAGGTCGCAACCAATGAAGAAATGTATAGAAACTCTATTTCTATTTGGATGTATCTATGGAGACAATCGTAGTACTTTAAAACCAGATGTCACTCAGAGTCTTTGATACCCATCTTGGTGCACAAGGTATGGAAGGCATTAGTGAAATTTGGCACTGTTTGTTCCCTTTCCTTCCATAGTGTGGTCCATGCTATATATAATTTTTCATAACTTTCAAAAGGGTAGTATTGTTCCTTAATAGAATCCCTGAAGGAAACCCAAGTGGGTTCAACTACAAATAATGTAGATCCCCATTTCATTTTTCTCATGGAAAGTATTCCATTAATCTTTGACATGGGGATGTCCTTGACGAGCGTAAATGTAATATTTTCTCTATCGAAAAAGTTGTGGATAGAAAAATACCCTTCTAGAAGGTTTAACCATTTGTCTACAACATCCACATCTATTTGACCTTCAAATATAGGAATATCAAAATTGATCTCTACCTTGAAGGGGGTAACCCCTCTTCTTGAGGTAGATGCATCACTTGTTGGCAACCCTCGAAGGATTTGCACAAAGTTATCCATAATCTCATTCCTTTGTCATGAGAGGGATTCCTCAAGCAATAGTTTAAAAGGATATCTTACCCCAACCTCTCTCTTTTCTTCCCCCATGGGAAGCTGTCAGGATCAGCAAGGTTGATCCTACAAAGGATCATTTGGTTCAAGTCTCAACTACTTATACCTTGACCTCGTTGGGGACATTCATAGAGAAACAAATGAAGAATAACCACTCTAATACCACTGATCCAAATTTATGAACGAAACAAAATGAAACACAGATTTATAACATTAACACAAATATATAGAGAACAATAACAAAGATACAGTGGAACTTAACTTCTATTAAATAAGAAATATGTTGAAACTATAAAATGCAGAATGAAAAAAATCTTGCTTGAATGGTGGTAGATAATCTATGAGAAGATATGTGGCATCTATGCACATTCATTTGAGAAAATTACAATGAAGCCTCAAGTATTTTTTAGCATCAAGAAGTAAACAAAAAACCCTAGACATCCAAAAACCTAACCCTAGGAGATGAAGCGCCAAAATTCATGTGGGATCGATGGGGTAAAATGGTACATCAAATTCTCGGGGTCGTAACTTTTGCGTACGATAGCTTGTTGGAAAGGTCTATCCAAGGAATACACATTATTCCATCACACTGTAACTTTATCTATAATGTGACTGTGGTAGGCCCAAAAAATGTTGTTTAGGGCCTCAAAACGGCCGTGGAAGTTTAGGACCCGAAAATCTAGAAAACTACCAAGATAAAAATTGTAATTGCCAAGATGAAAGTTGTATGTGAGACCGATGGAAGAGGTGGGTATCCAACGATATCCACATGGATAACTCCAAGTGTCCATGTTGGATGGGGTCATGGATGTTTCCCTATAGGTTTTTTACCACGTAAAAAAATTGATGTGTTGATCTTTGATCTAGTTGTGTGCATGATTACTAAAAGTGTTCATCCTATGTTGGAATGCATGTGTTGTCGAATGTGAAATTGGGTATTTTTTTTGAGAGGAACTAATATCTACAACTATTTTCCTTATATTCTATTCAAATTTTTTTATAAATGGATCTAAATACCTCCATCTTATTTTCCTTGAAAAATACGCAAAAAGAAAAAAAATTCTTCACTTCATCCCCAAGAAATATCCTTGATACCACTTGTAGTAAAATTTTATAGATAGGAGATAGAAAATATGAAATGTAAACCCTTAATATTGATAATAAACCCTTAACTTAAGAAATACCGAAATACATCCACACAAGAATATAGAGAATAACCCTTAAGGTAGGGTAACACCATCAAATACTCCTCAAGGAAGGAAACACTCCATAAACCATGATTTCTACAATACAATAAAATAAAAAATCATATTCAGTACAAATGATACTCATGTTCATTTATAATTTCTCATAAATATTCGTAGGGGTCTATGCCAACTACCCCTTATTTTATGGTATTTCCTCTAACTACCTAGTGGGCCTATTACATGATTATGGGCACATTACATTCATTATCCCCTTGGCTATTTCCATAGGTAACCCATATTTTCCTCCCTAGGTACAGTACATGCAAGCATGTTTGACTTGAGGAAATAGTCCCCCATTTGTAGTTTCACATTCTTATACTTACCACCACATTTCATAGAACCTCCATTGGCTATCATGATTTGAAAATTGTGCATTCCCTAGACATAACAAGATGTTTTTTTTTCTACTCAATGATGAATGAAATCATGTG